>LGRX02013615.1:0-14507 GCA_001247695.2 Cymbomonas tetramitiformis | reverse complement strand
CAAACGTTTTTATCTGGATTTTCCTTCCGCAAAGTAGCAAGTATTGTCATTGGAATTGATTGAACTGAGATGGATGGGAATAAAGGTGCGTCGATGAAGTGTCGAGCGGGAAAATGATTTTGGAAGAGAGGGGAATAGGTTTCATACCTCAATGGTCGTCGTGGTACCGCTCAACTTCATTTAACCAATATAATCAGGCAATCACAATGAAAGCGGAGGCATGTCACCCGCCCCATAAAGGACATCGGTTCCACAACAACATATGTCGCCCATACCTTTGGAGAATATACTTTATTTACAATTGTCATATCAAGATATACCATACGTGTTTCATCAGCGTACTTCTGCACTGAGACAATAGGTTATTAAGACTATCAACAAATATTGACCTAGGTGCTGGCACCATGACCTAGCAGGGAAATCATCATTGCCTAGCGAGCTTTACTTTTCTTGTTCTGATCGGATCCCGGCTTTCCGCCATGTGCCACTTTCCGCTTAGGTATAGGCCCCGCCGCGGCGGCTGCAGCGGCCTTGGCGGCCTTGTCGGCCTCGGCCTTCTGTTTCTTGGCGGCCTCAGCCTTTTGTTTCTTGGCGGCCTTCTCGGCCTCGGCCTTCTGTTTCTTGGCGGCATCCTCCTGTTTCTTGGCGGCCTTGACGGCCTCGGCCTGCTGCTGCTTGGCGGCCTTGTCGGCCTCGGCGGCCTCGGCCTGCTGTTTCTTGGCGGCCTTGGCGGCCTCGGCCTCCTGCTGCTTGGCGGCCTTTTCCGTTTCCCTCATTTCGACCGCCGTCTTCTTCTCCCGCTCCTTCTCGACTTTCTCTTGCTCTTTACGATGTGCCTCTCTCTGCCTTTTCACCTCGTCGTATTCCTGCTTGCTCAACACTTCGTCGGCCAAAGAATGAAATCCATCAGGAAACCTAATGCGCTCTAACGCTGAGTCGACCATACCTTGCTCCCTGCATCCAAGACACCAGCACTTGTTAAAACCGATATACAAAGTATTTTTCAAAAAATGGATGTAGACATGAATGCTTACCTATCGAAAGCGACGGAACCCAATCCCAACATGTTGGCGGCTACCGAAGTGGTCCCCGAACCGCAGCACGCATCCAAGATGAAGTGATGTTCGTGATGAAGAGGTAACACCCCCTCGTACGCAGATTTCCCCCTCGCTTCCCCCTCTAACTCAGGACCTCGCATATGGATATTGATGAGGTCGTGGATGAGCTTCAGCGGCTTCTGGTGTTTGTTAATTCTTTTTCCCTCGGAGTTATTGGCGAATTTCGACGAGTGTACAGGGGCATATTCCCAGGTGTTGGTTCGGCAAGAAGCCACGAACTGCTTATCGACGACATCACTATCCGCATTCTCCTCCTCACCGAGAACTCTAATCAAGTTCTTCATCCAGGGAAGCCTTTTATGAACGGCTGGGTGGGTTTCGTCTGCGAGAGCAATCAGCGCTGCTTAGTCAGATTGCCCATGCTTAGACGCCAAAAGGCAATCACAGAATTGTACGTAACTTAACATCTACGGACCTGTAGGTGTTGCTTCCTTGACGTAGTAACACAAGACAAAGCACTCCATACGGTTTGCGTAGTTCCGTGGCGCAACGCAGGATTCCAAGGCCATCATGTTCGATCTGCTCAAAGGTTTCACCCAGAACATCTTTTCGGCGTTCCCGTGGCAAAACTGCTTGGCGGCTTCGAAGAACTCGTGGTGTTGTTGGAAGCCACAGAAACATCCCCCCTACCCAATCATCACACGTGGTCAAAATGTTGAAGTTGTGTAGGAATTGCTTGAACTCTCCTGCTAAGAGAGGTTTCGGGATCCATCTCTTGTTCGAGTCCAGAGCATACTCGCAATCCATAATGAAACCGGTAAATGGAAGCCTGGGAAGAGTCGTGAAGGAATCAGGCGATGCGGGCTCCACAAGAAAGTCCTTCTTGAAAACCAGTTGCGGAATCTTGTGAGTGTAGAAGTAGTCATCATCGTCGACTTGCTGGCCTCAGGAACGTTTGACAATATTCGATAACTCACACCTGTGTGCAATGTAAACGATTAGTAATTACATAGCTACGGTGCACAAATGGAATATAAAACCGAGATACGCACCTGGAAGATCCTTTAGGAGATTTTCCGCAGTCGATGCTGTCGTCGATCCGATTTTCAGCAACACAGCGCTCTCGATATTATTCCAGTAGAACTTTATATCCTTCGGAATGTCTTTGATCAGTTTCTCTATCTTCGCCTCGTGCCGCTGTTTTTCTTTTGCAGGCCGTTGTTCAAATTGAAATTTCCGGTTCTCCTGCTCGTTCTTGCAGGAGACCTTCGGGGGCACCACTCCCGCCTGGTACAGTTGTAAACAAACCCCGTTGTTAATTGAACACGCAAGCCGATATGAGAAAATCAGATATCGTGAAGGACGATCAGAGGGCGCAACTTAGGTAAATTACCTTCAGTAATGTACGTATTTCTCTCTCATCCCCAGCCCCTGGGAAATAGTTGCAAAACTTCTTCCAGTCGTGTTCTGGGTTGGGAAACGTAAAGCTGTCAAGCTTCTTTTGCAGCGCATTGATCTCGTCATCCAGCTCACCGTAGGTCATCTTACGATCCCAGAACTTCGACTCGGGAGCATTGGGATCCACGACAGCATCCACTGGTTTCCTTTCCTTAGGTATGGGATACCCATCTTCATCTAGGTAAGCAATGAAGCAGGGTGCATTTATGTCGTATATGTTGTTTTCGAACCCTCTCGGTTGTGTTTGCAGAAAGTTCTGCATAGAATGCCGGTTTTTCTTGAGAAAGCTCAGTTGCCGGTAGGCCGGTGTCGATTCCAAGGAGTGTGTTATGTTGAATCGTTTATGAGCATCTGAGGCAAGCAGCATTAGGTTCTCTCGAACATTGTTGAGAGTCTTGATCTCGGCGATACGGTTGATCATATGTTTGACCGTGTACTTCTTTTCGATGACGGCTTCGTCGACGAGCTCAGTGATATCACGTAAGTGTCCTTCGGTCAAGGGAGCCCAGGTATCATAGAACCCCTTCGGCAGATCATGGTAGACGATCGGCTTTCCGGATGTGGGGTCCCATTTAGGCTGCTTGGTCGTTGGTGCGTTGAGGTCAGTTGTGCCGGTCGACATACCGCTTGAACGTTTACGTTTGGGCTTATTGCGAGATGACCCAACCGTGGCCAAGGTCGTCTCCGTGGCGTCTTCATCGTCCGGGTCAACTCCCTCTAGCGCCCCTTCATTGTGGGCCTTCATCACTGAAAGCGAAAACATGAAATACCAAATCGTCAGTTAGCTACTGCAAAAACACCTAAGAGCAAATAAGAATAATGTTGAGACGGGATTCACAAAAAATGGCAGCACCTCTCTGAAGTTGTTTGAACAACTTGTGCGATTGCACCGAGATAGCCCAAGCAGCCCAATGCACGTTCTTCTTGTCTGCATTCAGCTTCTGGTGATTGAACACCTGCGTCTTCAGCGCCGTTTCGAATTCGGCTTCGGCGGCACCCGACTGAAAATCAGGTTCTCAAACCTCTTCATTGCAACGTCTCTCTCGCTGGGGTCAGCCATCAGTTTCTCCACGTGTTTTCGCATGTCAAGAATGATCTCCGTGATGTTGCGGTGCTTCATGTAGGCGTCAATGTTGTTCTGCTCATTCCCAAGCTGCGTGCGCAAACGAATTGCACGGATCATGACTATAGCTGGCCGACCGTAAACCCTCCCTAAACACTTGAGTATGTAAGCCCTGAGAAGCACCTGAGAAAACTGGCATGAGTGAGACACACCTGCTGATTCATTTCGATGGCGCTCAAGTTCATGAAGAGACGACATTCGATGAACTGAAACGCTTCCGTTCGATTTTCATGGTTTGCGTGCTTTGCTTCATCCGCCTTGACGCAGCGACGCTTTGCCTCCAGCAAATGCTGATGTCCAAAGCAGGTGAATCTGTAGAATAACAAAGAAAGTGTAAGTTGGAACACATATGCATGCATCCATCAACGCAATGGGTCTTACCTGTATCTGCCTTGCCCGATGGCCGCCCAATGGCTACTGCCCGACAGTCCTTGTGGGAGGACCGAAACGGCGTTGGGTCCTCCCACAAGGACCGGTGTTGCGGGAATTCTTTTAGCCGTCCTCTTGACGGTCTTAGTGCCTACCCTTCGGCTTTTAGTATACTTAGGACCTAAACCGAGTGCCCATATGCGCCATCAACCGTATATCGTCATAAAATGACTATATCCAATGCATTTGCAGCATGTACCCTATCATTTTTGAGTTGCAACTTTTGGAGGACGTTCAAAAACATGCCATGCCATTCAAATATTTTTATCCAATAGAATTCCAGGTCAAACAAGCCGCCCAAGTACAAAATTTTATCCTAACATCATACCCAATCATACTTGCAAGATTATACATGTTGGCGACCTCGTATTGGGTGTATATACGCACTCAAATCGACCTTACACCTGTAAAAAACATTTTTGATCCAAGGTTTTCAAATGTTTTTTTGGTTACTACGGATACTATGAATGCCAAATAGTGTTCGGATATAATAGATGTATGATGTGGCACGTCGCATACTTCATGTAAACATGTTTACCGATTTTTAGAATGCTTAAGCTTGTCAATATGTGCAGTAATCTACTCGGAACATTGCTTTGGAATTCGGCGAGAGCAGATTTTTGGATGGCCGATTTTGATGAAATCTAGTTTTTTCGTGGGTGCATGACATTGTGAGGGATATATACCGCAGTATTGTGGATTCCGAAGATGTTGTACATTGTAGAGAGCACTAATAGGTCATGTTGAAGTATTTTTTAAGTGCAGTGGGCACTAGGAAGGCCACTTAGTGAGTGTAGGTGGTTTGGGAACTTCCGGTCCTTGTGGGAGGACCGGCGTTTTTATTTAATTTCGAGCGGTCTCACCCCAACTTTTCAATAACGTAAACCACATCGCTACAC
This sequence comes from Cymbomonas tetramitiformis, assembly GCA_001247695.2. NCBI lineage: Eukaryota > Viridiplantae > Chlorophyta > Pyramimonadophyceae > Pyramimonadales > Pyramimonadaceae > Cymbomonas > Cymbomonas tetramitiformis. The sequence continues at coordinate 9,540 of LGRX02013615.1, read as the reverse complement.
CGAGTATTACACCCAACACAAGTTTTTAGATAATTATTGGACACCTAAATATGACCCCAAAGCACTCATATACCAACTATATCGAAAAAACGCGGCATATATCTCAAATTCACTTTGGTCCTTGTGGGAGGACCGGACCTTCGGGTAGTAGCCACCAAACGAATGCCTCTGGGTTGGTGCTTGTTGGATCGTCCTGATCCTCCTGGACAGCAATCAGGGCTGGAGATCCCTGGGTTGGTGCTTGTTGGATCGTCCTGATCCTCCTGGACAGCAATCAGGGCTGGAGATCCCGAACCGGTGTGTGGGTTCCAGTACATCATTTCGGCAATAGCCTGGGCGTGATGTTCGTCCAGTGGTCGAGGGCGATACGCTCCTTCTGCATCAAAGATGTGCTGGATGGGGATTCTCCACGATGTCGCACATGGATTATTATTGTCGACCAACTTATGCATGTCATCGATTTCCCTGATGGCCCACATACAGAAGCAACGTATACTTGGTTTTAGTAATGCACATACACCGTCAAAAAAGCAATGGTCGTATAAGTAAATCTCAGGAGGGAAGATGCATACTTGCGCCTGGCAGCCTGTTTTTCTTGCTCCTCTGCCTCGTTTTCTTCGGCGGTCTTCGGTGTCTTTGAATGGGACACAATCTCCTCAACATCCTGCTCCATGATGAATGCAGCAGGATGCCGCTGCGGAGTTCCAGCTGCAGGAGATACAAGGCCCGCTGATGGGAGACGGCTTGCCGCTGATGGCCCTGGAGCAGGGCTTGCCCCTGATGGCCCTGGAGCAGGGCTTGCCCCTGATGGTCTCGGGAGCTGTGGTTTGCCCCTCTGGATGGCCCCTCGGGAGCAGTAGTTTGCCCCCGATGGGCCCCGGGAGCGTGTGGTTTGCCCCGATGGTCCTCAGCTGTGGTTTGCCCCTGATGGCCCTGGAGAAGGGTTTGCCCCTGATGGCCCTGCAGCAGGGCTTGCCGCTGATGGCCCTGCAGCAGGGCTTGCCGCCGATGGCCCTGGAGGGCTTGCTGCAGAGAGTCTTCGAGCTGCACGAGTGCTTAGAGCAGGTGAAGTTAGAATTGAAGGAGGTGGAGCCGTTTTTGGAAATGGTAGTATACGACCCGTATCGTCTCCACCAGCGCCCTCTTCGCCCGCTTCGTCCTCTACAGCGGCCTTGCCTATATCATCAGTGCCTGCATCAGCAACGGGCACGTCTGAACATTCATGACCTAAGATGGAGAGCGAAAGAGGCTGGGATGTTATAAGCTCACCGCCTTTAACAACTGGTTGCGTTGGAACCTCGGCTTCAGAAGGCCCCTCACTATCGGAACCTTCTGCCAACACAAAAGCAAATCAATTCTCAGTATTTGAATACATATATCATTTTTGTGACCTAAGACGGAGAGCGAAGGAGAAAAGGAGATAGAGAGCGAGAGATGTTTTATATCGGCTCACCGGCATCGCTTGCAGAGTTGGCATCTTGTTGCCTTGGAGATGGGCACTCAGCTTCAGGAGATGCACTCTTGCTACCATCGTTGGAACCTTCTCACAACACAAAAGCAAATCTGTGCTAGGACAACACACGGTGTCATGCGCGGATGACTCAGCAATGTCATACATGCCAGAAGTGTCATACGCGCCTTACAGCATTAGCGCCCGAGACCCCTGTTGAGGAAGAGACCCCCCTTATATGGGAGTACACAGTACCACTGTACTGTGTAATAATGTGACATGTAGAATACTGGCACATCATACTGCATGATAATGTAGTACAAGCATATGATAGGTTGATGAGACTTGGCCATGCTGACTAGGATTACCTCAGAGAGCTGAGTGAATAAGTAATGGCCAAGGCCAAAGAAACAGTTGAGATTTCTAGAGTAAAAACAGCCGCATGGCAAAAGTCAAATATAATACCTAATTCTTACATGCAAATATATGTAGTAAGTCTAGACATAGCAGTCCTATGTCTAAAGAGCTGACCTAGCAGTACCTAGGCAGTTAGTCATTATATGCAGTCCATATAAGACTCCCATCAGTAGTTACAGTGCCTTGTGAGGAGCAGTCCTCCCACAAAATGGTATCAGTGTGCTACGCACCACCACCGCCACCACCGCTTCCACAAAATTTTTCTGCTTTGAGATTGTGACTTTTCCGACGAATTTGCGTGTGCCTCAGTTTTTCGAATGGAATTTGGGCTCTCGAGTTACTGGCGCGTTACATAACTTTGAGTCGACACTGGCCAGGAACGTCGTTTGCGACTTCCTTCAGCGAGATGACTTGTGGCACTGTCAAGAATTCTTCTTCAAGTTACTTACCCTGAAGGTGACCGAGAGCTACCGCGTGCACTTGGAGCCAACGGGCCAACCATTGCAAGGTTGGCAATTTCGAGCTGTCCGAGGGCAAGGGACGAGCGCTCTACGCTCCAAGGTGGGCACACGGGGCTTGAGGTCCTCCATCAAGGCTCTGGAAACGGACCTTGCACCGCCCCGCACACCTCCGCGGAGCACGAGCCCACCGCTTTGGAGAGCCGGGCATCGACGCAGCAGCCGAGGACCCACGTGGTCACCAACGCACGGCGCGGTTACCGCCAACAAGCGAGAAGCTCGAGCTCGATCACCCTTACCCGCAGCCCTTAACAAACTTAAAAGGCTGCAAGAATACCGACGACGACGTCAAGACATCCAGCTTGGGCGTCGACCTCGTACGCCCTCACCTAACGACAACACGACTGTCGAGGCAACCTCAACCACACGGAGTGACCGCCCCCGACCATGGCTGGCACCGACCCATGCAGCTCGAGCTGAAGGAGCACCAAGGAGGAGGTGGCTCAGTGGGCTGGAGAAGGTTCGCCAACGAGAGAAGCTTAAGCGGGATTATGCCAGTGGCCTCCCATATTCGGAGCGGGACTCTCCTATAGACGAAGAGCTACTGCACATCTTAGCCAAGGAACAAGCGCAAGAGGAAGTAGAAGACGGACTCCTCCAGTACGCAAGTGACTTGGTGACGAATGATATGGCGCGAGCAGCGAAGGACAAGGTCATCCAAGCAAGTGGCCTTGTACCCACCTGATTACCCACCCAGGGACTTGGTGCAGACAGCCACCGCTCAAGGGCTCTTGGCCGATGCAGGCACCTACGAGTTACCATGGGACTCTGACATGGACGACCCTCCTGACCTAGGCGACCCTCATGCCAAGGACGACCCCATCGTATGCCACCTCAACAGCATCATCGACAGTGGGGACATGAGCCCTGGCTGGAGTGATCTCTTGGCGGCTGTATCAACATCGCGAGCGCCACCTCGACAGATCAACAATTCCAAGGCCCCCACCTTGTTGTTGTTCTGGGCGTACGTGAACGGTCGTCGCGTAAAGGTGCTGGTGGACAGTGGGTGCTCCACCAACATTATCTCGGACAAGACTGTACGCAGCATTCCCTCCCTGACGCCTCGACCTCACGAAAACCCCATGCGAGTGCGAGTAGCTGACGGCGCGTCGTACGATGTCAACACGTGCGTCCGCCCTCGACTGCAAGCAGAGACCACCAAGGGGTTGTACGTCAAGCAATTGGAGCTCTGAGTGATGCCCATTGATCTTTGCGTGGATATCATCCTTGGAGGACCTTGGCTAGCCTCCCACTCCCCAGTCACCTTGGATTACTCCCGATGGGGTTCCATCCGGTTTGGTTCTGGAAGCAAGAGAGTGGTCATTACAGGCTGCTCTCCGGGAACGCCAGACCCCTCAAGACCCAAGGATAAGGCCATGGCGCCGGTACAAGGAGTCTTGTTGGACCCCAAAAGGGTACGCAAGGACCTTCGAGCCCTCCAATCTAAGGATGAGTGTGCCTTCGTGGTGTACCTAGCACCCGACGGCACCTTCGGAGCGGTCGCCTGTAACGAAGAGACCGACGCCGAGACCAACGCCAAGCCCATGGACGTTTCGTCCGAGCGTCGCGCCACGCCTAGCTCTGAGCAGCAAGACGCCCAAGTCGCGGGCGCCATGGACTCCTCCCAAGCGGATCTGGGTGAGACGGACGCGCCTGGGCTGATGTCCGCGTCAGACACTGACTCCGAAGCCGAGGACGCTCTACTCCTCCGGGAATCTGTGCGGCCCAGCCCAGGCACCAGTGACGAGGACCACTTGGATAAGGTGTACGCAACAGTGGAGTCCACCCGCCCACAAAACTTTGACGTGGTCGCGCTGGAAGGTGCTGTTGGCCCCCCGGCGGACAATGCGCCATCCAACAACCTACATCTGGGGTTCTTCCAGAGCAAGCGGGAAGCTTTGGGAGCATTTGTTTTATTACCTGAGCACGTACGTGCCCAAGCAATCGACGACCACGCGCAAGGGGAACCACCCACCTGGCATGCCGAAGCCGCAGCCGCGCTGGAGCAGGGAAGGCGCTTACTCCGCGAACGTCGGCCGCGACGCAAGCGTGTGCGCTGGAGCGACGAGAAGCCCCATACTGAAGGTTTATCTCAAGAGCAGGCCGCTCCAGTGGCCGAGGAACCACCGTCACCGCCGCCCAAGCCCCATGCCATGGAAGCGGAGGAGCCGGACGAGATTGACGAGACGGTGTCCCCGGAGATATGGCAACAGCTGCGCGACCTTGAGGAGGAGTTCAGGGACGTCATATGTACGGAGCTGCCTGACTCCGTCCAAAGCCGCGACTACAAGAACAACATTTGCTTGCGATCCGACTGGAGTGGACAGCCGCTACATCGGCGTAACTACAAGTTGTCGCAAGAGGAGCTTCGGCAACTTCGTGCACAACTTGACGAGCTGTTGGCCAAGGGGTACATCCGTCCATCGGCGTCTCCCTGGGGTTGTCCGGTACTTATGGTGCTGAAGCCGAGCAACCCTAAGGAGTTGCGCTTGGTTATCGACTACAGGTCGATAAATGAGATCACGGTCAAGGACAAGTACCCTCTTCCTGACGTACAAACCCTCCTCGATGACCTACAAGGAGCAACCGTCTTCTCCACAGCAGACGCCTTGTGGGGATTCTGGCAAGTTCCCATGGAACAGGAGGACATCGAGAAGACAGCCATGACCACCCACTTCGGAGCTTATGAGTGGCTGGTCATGCCTATGGGACTGAGCAACTCACCGAGCACGTGGCAAAGAATGATGACGCAGTACCTCGGACACCTACCCTTCTGCAGAGTTTTCGTGGACGACATCATGATTTTCAGTGACACACCTGAGCAGCATGTCGGCCATGTACGAGCTGTATTAGCTGCCTGTCGCCAGCACAAAGTATACCTCAAGCGAAGCAAGTTGAAGTTGTGCATGCGAGCAGTACGCTTCCTTGGCCATGTGTGCAGCAAGGAAGGTTGTCGCCCCCAACGCGACAAAGTTGCCTCAGTTCGCGACTGGCCGGAGCTCGAGACTGTCACCCACGTGCGCCAATTCCTTGGAATGTGTGGCTTTAACCGGCGGTACATCCAGTCCTTCGCTCACATTGCCCACCCTCTCACTCGCCTCACGAAGATGGGAGTGCCATGGACTTGGGGCAAGGAGGAGAAAGAAGCCTTCCAACGATTGAAGTCAGCATTGATTTCAGCACCAATCCTCGCCCTACCGGACCAACGCTCAGCAGCCGATGGGTCTCGCCCATTTTGCGTGCAGACCGACGCGAGTGCGGTCGCACTAGGAGGCGTGCTGATGCAAGACCTGGGACGAGGTCTTCAGCCGTTGGCCTTCGAGAGCAGGCAATTCTCCTCGGCCGAGCAGAACTACCACGCTGGGGAGCGGGAGTTGTGCGCCATCCACCACTGCACCACAGTGACGGGGAGGCATTACCTTATATTCACCGACTTCAAACTCATGGGTGACCACAAACCCTTGCAGTGGCTCTTCGCACCGGCTCGGGAGCTGAGTCGACGCCAGGCACGCTGGTATGAGGACTTGGTGGAAGTGGGCGTGCACCAAATGGAGCACGTACCGGGCCGATGCCTAGTGGTTCCGGACGCCCAATCCAGACGACCAGACTACAAGCAGTCATCCGCCAGGGAGGGGCTCAAGGAGAAGGGCGTGGTCGACCGGGATACAGACGAGCCTCGTCAGAGTGTGCCAAGGGAGCCGGCTGAGAGCTCAACCCCCGCCGATCCCACCTCAGTATTCGATGCAATCGACGAGGACGACACCGACGAAGAGCCGTCCGAGGAGCCCGCTAAAGTCAAGATCCTTGAAGACCCCATCTCGGTGCTCGACTCCACGTTTGATTACTCCGACTCTGAAGACGAGTCGGTACCTCCGGTCAGCCCTCCGTTGGTCGTTGGGGAGCTCACTCATCTGAATGGGCTCACCTGGGTGGAAACCCCCGACCTGTGGGAAGACGCAGCTGAGACGTTGCACACCGCGGAGCGCGCCTTGCATGAAGCCACCCTTGCGGGCGTCACTACTCGCTCTCGCTCGCAACCGGAGCAAGCCCCCTCTCCAGCCCCCTCAACTCCCCTTAGTCCTTCCCCTCCCAGCAAACAAAGTTCCCCTCCCGCGTCAAGCTCCCACTACGATAACGTGGTAGACCGGCAGGACTGGAAACTCGTAAAGGAGAAGTTCGAAGAGATCTCAGCGCAGTACGGCCCGTTCGACGTGGACGCGTGTTGTGACTCCATGGGCGTCAACCGCCAGGTGGACACCTATTGGACGGAGTGCCTGAAGCAGCAATGGCGGGGAAAGCACGTCTGGTGCAACCCCCCCTACACCAAGGATAGCAACCTCATTGAGAGGATCCTACGCCACTTTATGGCTGAGTGGCGCACCGACCCAGAGAACACGTCGGCGACGTTCCTACTGCCGGACTATGACGCGTCCTGGCGCACCCTTATCCAGCCCAAGTACGGCCTGCACGTGGTCAAGGTGTTCGACCTCAAGGATGCCAAGGGTCACCCTACATGCTTGTTTGAGTCACCAGATGGAGGCCGACCAGCGCTGCGGTGGCCCGTGCTGCTGGTGTGGGCGCCAGCGGCCAGCCGGACTCGGCCTCGAGCGAAGAGTGCTCGTGCGCCCGCCGCTCAAGGTGCAAGCGAGCCTATGGTCACGTCAGGGCCAGCGGCCAAGGCACGCGCAACCAAAGGACCACTGAAGGCATGCCAGTTCGTGAAAGCACTACGCGCGGAGTACGAACGTAGCCCTTACCTCACGAAGTTAAAGGAAGAGCTTTTAGCCGCCCCGCACCAGCGCACGGACACCTTCCGTATGGTTGACGACATGATCTGGCGCATCGCGGAGGGACGCTACCAGCTGGTGTTGTCGTCCGACTCTCCCCTTCGGGAGATAGTCATGCGTGAAGCGCACGAGTCTCCCGCGGCGGGACACACCGGGCGAGGTAAGACTCTTGCTCGGATAGTGCGGCGGTTCTGGTGCCCTCGCATGAACAAAGACGTCACCGACTGGACCCGCTCGTGCTTGATATGCCAGCAGACCCGCCCGAGGAACAGCTATCCGGATGGCCAGCTGAACCCCCTCCAGGTCCCGGTCAGGCTGTGGCAGGTGGTGAGCATTGACTTCTTCACAGGTCTGCCGCGCACGGAGCGGGGCTACGACGCCTTCGCCACGTTCACGGACAAGTTGTCCAAGATGGTGCACGTGGTCCCCATGCTGTACTCCGACAGTTCTGCTGAGCAAGTGGCACGAATGTACTTCGACCATGTTTGGCGACTGCACGGTGCTCCTATGAAGATCATTTGTGACAGGGACTCTCGCTTCCGTGACGCCTTTCATATGGAGTTGCATCGCCTTATGGGGGTGCAGGTGGCCTCCACTACGCCGTACCATCCACAAGGGGACGGTCAAGTGGAGCACACAAACCACACGGTGGAGCGCATGTTGCGCGCCTACGTTGACGCAAACCAGACAGACTGGGATTTGTGGTGCACCCCGGTGGAGTACGCCATTAACGACTCCAGGTCCGCGGTTACTGGATTCACACCCTTCGAGCTTTGCTATGGGTATGCCCCAGCGTCGCAGCTCGACTTCTTCGTAGAAGCTGCGTTGGCCTCTCGTAGGGGCCGCGCCAAGGGGGGGAGAGGGGACGTCGTGAAGAAAGGCACGGCCCACGAGACCGCCCGGCAGTTTGTTCAGCAGTTACAGACTGCTCGCGATAGGTTGCTGGTAGCTCAGCAGCAGCAAGTGGCCCAGTATGACGCTCGCCATCGCGCTCGCCGGTACGCAATAGGTGACATGGTGTGGGTGGACGCCACGCATCTCACCCAGCCCGGAGATCGGGGCCTACACAAGAAGTTGCTGAAGAAGCGCCTGGGCCCGATGGAGGTGCTGGAGGCCTTCCACAGCGACCGGCAGATGGAGCTCGCCCCCGAGGACCGAGGGGCCCCCGCGGCTTACCGCCTGAAGCTACCACCACAGTGGAAGGTGCACGACGTCTTCACCGTGGATAGACTCACCCCAATGGAGTCGGGCCAGGACAAGTTCGCGGACAGGAGTGCGGAGATTCCGCCTCCCCCTGTGGACGTGAGCGGTCGTAAGGAGATGGCGGTGGAGTGCATTGAGAGGTCACGCACGAGGAGACGTAGCGGGCGGACATGGACGGAGTACATGGTCAAATGGGTAGGTATGCCGCGCTCCGAGAATGAATGGAAAACTCGCGAGGACCTCGAGTTCGATGGAGTTGGCCGAAAAGGGATACCTAACCGCGCTCTTCAGGAGTTCGAGAAGGTCGAGGCCAAGAGGCAAGAACGTGAAAAGAGCAGAGTCACTCGCAAACGCGAGGAGTCAGCAGGAGCGAGATGGTTGACGGATCCTGAAGAGTTACAGGCGGACGGAATGGCGTGGATCCCGGAAGAACGAGCCGACGACGAGGTGGGCACATTCGCGACGGTGTCGTCCACTAGTTTCATGCCATCCCAAGGACCTGGTCGAGGAGCAGCACGCCTACAACCGTCTCGACGCCCAATACGGATCTTGGTGTTGTTTTGTGGCACAGGCTCCGTCGAACGACAGTTCAGCAAGCAGTTTCCTGGGTGTGAGGTAGTCTCGGTGGACATCCAGAACCGATGGAAGCCCACTCACTGCGAAAACATCCTGCACTGGGACTATCGGCAGTTCTCGCCCAAGCACTTTGACGTCATTTGGGCGAGCCCTCCATGCACGGAGTATAGCCAAGCCAAAACGGTAGGGATACGAAACTTGCGTGGTGCTGACAGGCAAGTGCGGAGAACGCTGGAGATCATCAAGTACCTCCAGCCGAGCTTCTACTTCATCGAGAACCCGCGTGGCCGAGCTCCTCATGGGTTACACACTCGCCGATGCATGCAAGGGTTGCCCCCTCCGCATCTGGCTACGTATTGTAAGTATGGTATGCCCTACAAGAACCACCCACTTCTGGACCAACGCGCCTATCACCACCCTGAAGTCTTGCGACCCCGAAAACCCCTGCGACTTCAAACGCCGTTATGGGCGGCACGAGAAGATGGCGCAGAGCGGCTCCGCCAGCAGAGAGTCGGGCGACCCTAGACCAGGCATGGGAGCTGGATGGCACGTGTATGGCATCCCCGCAGCCTTGCTTAAACAATTATTC
>LGRX02013613.1:0-38659 GCA_001247695.2 Cymbomonas tetramitiformis | reverse complement strand
TCCCGCCGCTGCTAATGACGGAGTGGCTGTGGAGGATGAGGAGAGGGGCGAGGGCGTCGACAAGAAGGACGAGGACGAGGAGCAAACCACTGAGGAGGAGGAGGAGGAGGAGGACAAGAAGGATGGGAAGAAGGATGAGAAGGTTGAGGGCGGTTCCGCTCCCAAAAAGGCGGAGACTTTTTCAATTCCAAAGAAGAGAAAAGTTGAAAGAAAAAAGGAAGAAGGTGAAAAGCCAGCAAAGAAGTCGAAAAGCTAGGCTAGAAAACATTTTGTAAACATTTTGTAAATATTTTGTGTATCCGTGTACCTTTCCTGCAGTGCCCTGCTCTGTCCCGTCTTGTTACGTCTTACATACTTACGTCTTACATACGGTGTTCACACGTACGGACGGTCTGTTCATACGTGTGGACTAAATCGTCCATACGCATGAATATATATTATCACAAGCTATCCACGCGCACGGACACCGATTTCCGTACGCGTGGACTGCATCGTCCATACGCATTGATATGTATAAACACAAGCTATCCACACGTACGGACACCGATGTCCATGCGTGTGGACTATCTATTATTGACCGTCCTTATGGGAGTCCATATGCCGTCCGCACGCACGTTTACGATGTCCATACGCTGTCCTTACGGGGGTCCATACGGTGTCCGTACGCGCGATTATGATGTCCATGCGTCGTCCATACGTTGTCCATATGGGAGTCCATATACCGTCCGCACGCACGTTTACGATGTCCATGCGTCGTCCATATGCCGTCCTTACGGGATTACATACGGTGTCCGCACGTGCGATTATGAGGTCCATGCGCTACAGTAATCACTCAGTAATAAGAAAACCCGCCAATAAGAAAGTAGCCAGCTTTTTTGATTTCTTCACAATATTTAGCACATAACACTCCATATTTAAGATCTCTATATAAATAAGAAAGTTGCTAGGCTGACCTAAAATTCCTGTTTTCTTAAAATCGAGTGTTTACTGTATCCATACGCTGTCCTTACGGTGGTCCATACGTTGTCCGCACGTCCGGTTACGATGTTCATGCGACGTCCATACGTTGTCCTTATGGGAGTTAATATGCCGTCCGCACGCACGTTTACGATGTCCATGCGCCGTCCATATGCCGTCCTTGCGGCATTACATAATACGGTGTCCGCACGTGCGACTGTGATGTTCATACGCTATCCATACGCTGTCCTTACGGTGGTCCATACGTTGTCCGCACGTCCGGTTACGACGTCCATATGTTATCCATACGGGTTTCCATACGGTGTCCCTGCGCTGTCGTGCGGTTGGATAGTGCCTCTGTCCATGCGTATGGACACCATGTGGACATGTGTTCTGTCCATACGGTGTCCACACGGCCGTCCATACGGTGTCCATACGAAATCCTTACGGTGTCCATGGGACATTTTCATATGGACACCACAATTACGCGTCGTCCGTATGGTTCTTACATATGCATCAAGGTTTCGCCAGAAATCTGTCCAGACCGTCCATACGGTTGTCCATATGGGTCCTTACGATGTCCATACGCTGTCCATGCAAATCCACACGGATGAATGGAGCAATAATCCGTAGGGCCGACAACCCAACAAAACAGTCTTTCAGCTTATTATGTCAGACTGATAACTTAACACATATCCCGGAAAACTTAACTCACATATATGTAAATATAATACGGCAGTCTGTTCGGACCGCAGACAACCAAATACCGCACGCAGATAACTTAATACGGCCTACAGAAGACCCGCTATGGTTTGCTGATAACTTAATACGGCCTGTAGATAACTTTACAACACACTTAGTTGACTTAAAGTGTTACGCGGCCCTCTTAATATGGCCCTTTATAACTCAATACAATATGGCTCTTAATGGCTCTTAATATGGCCCTTTATAACTCAATACAATATACAGTTTAATAACACTAACACGGTGCTCGGAAAACAACATGCGGTTAACAAATAACTTAAATAAACCCACATATTTTTCGAAGCGGTTTGCTGCAAACTTGAAGCGGGTCACGGTAAACTTAGCTCGGCGTTCAAATAACTTAGAACGGAATGCAATACACCTTATTAGTTCTAATAATAACTCGCTTGAAGCGGTTCTTGGATAAACAAACTTGGAGTTTAATAAACCGGAGGCGGCATACGGCCAACCCAATGTTGTGGCTTGATAACTTTAATAAGCCAACAGATAGCCTGATGCGGACGGCCTCGCACCCAAAGCGGTCTTCGGTACACTCACCACGTAATGCAGATAACTTGAAATGGAATGCAGCCAACCGGGTACGGACAACCAACAACTGTAAGCGGCTCAAGGATAAAAAATCACAGGGCTCGGGTAACCCGAAGCAGCATACGGCTAACTCAACACGGCGGTTAGATAACTTTAATATGCCTATAGATAACTTGAAGCGGTCCGTTTCTAACTTTAAGCGGTCTTCGGATAACTGGTTTTGGCTTTCAAACAACCTAATAATGCGGAATGCGGTCAAGCGGTGTACAGATAAACTAATACGGAGCCCGGAAATAATGTGGCGGTATACTGCAATTTTAACGCGGTGGACGGATAACTTAAAAAAGTCTACTTTCAAACTGAAATGGACCGAAAATAAATCAATGCGTGCTGTCGGTAAAACTACACGACACCTTGAGAACTTAAGTCTGTACATAGTAAACCCAGCACGGACCGAAACATATTTTAAATGGAGATGATAATTGATAAAGACATAAGCGGCAGCATAATTATGACATATTACATGATGCGACACCTCTTGAGATGTGAGGAAAATATTAAAACACGAGCAGAACTGCAAACAACCACTTACGGGCCCACTATCATGTTTTTCCATTTAATGGCGGGACTCGGCAAAATGAAGTTGAACCCTAAACAATATTTTCCGGGGCCTAGAGTCATAATACATCTAGCCCACAAGAGACCTAAGGCCTGCAAAAGGATAAGTAAGAGCGCCTTGAAATACATGATTCAAAACCCCGAAATGGCATGGCTCTGGGAGAGGACACGGACCCAAAATACAAAGAAATCTAAAATGAAATCACCTCTAAGCATAACGAAACATAAAACCCACCGCAAGAAGGGTAACGATACCAAACAACATAATATGCCTGAACCTGATCAGATGTTAAGCGGTGGAGCAAGCACCGAAGATAATGCAGTAGATGAAAATAAAATGGCCACGGAATCACTTCTCTCAGAAAAGGGGTGGTTAAATGCAACTCGTGTTGGTGATGCAATGAAAATTCGGGACCCGAGTACCATTGCCCTCATGGACCTCACAGACATGATGCTAAAGATGACAGTGGAGGACCAAAAACTCACACAACTCATTAGCAGTAGACTCAAGAAATATGGCCACACCGAAATAGGCGTGTGTGACAATATACATTGGCGTCTCATAATGATCCGCTTATCATCATCTGGGAAAATAGAAGCTTACATATATGACCCCTTTGGAGATAAAGCCGAAAGAGAAACCATCAGTATGATTGTGGGCCGCGAGCAGGTGGCCGAGGATGCCCTGCTCCTGCAGCGCCACAGGGAGATCAAGCACGAGCTCCATGTGACAAGCGTGCACGCAGTTCGCCATTGGCAAAGGCGTCCCCAGAGAGCAAGTCTCCACCCGGGAAGTCTCGACAAGCGCGCGGTCGTGACAAGGGACGAGTGCTATTCCGAGCGGCCTCTGTGATCGGTCCGACAGGCGCCCTTATAACGGACAGCTTCGCTCTTGACGACGATTGCTTTTTCGAGAATGCAAACCAGATTGCGGAGCAGGTGGAGAACGCGCATCCCCCGGAGGCGGCGACTGGACAGTTTGCAGGCGTCTCGATGGACGAGGGCGACGAGGACGACGAGGACGACCCGGACGACGACATACCGTTGGCCTACCGTAACCTTCCTACGGACTATACCATCGACATGCTGGCGAAGAGTGCGGGCAAAAGTTTCGTAGTTACCGTGGCCGCGGGCAACGACGGCTGCAGCTTTACTATCCGCATGCCTGGGAACAACGCCGTGTCCATGCCTATGCATTTCGTGGAGGTCTTGGAGGTGGATCTGAACACGAACAGAGTGAAGTGGGGGTTTTGGCTTCCATGTGCGCCTCTGCTTACGCAGACAACGAGGAGAACAAGCAAAACCTTCTCTGACTTGAACACAACACTTCTCGCGAAGCCGCCTGAGCGTGCCACCTAGTCCGAGCCGCGGACCCAAAAATAATTTTCAAAAATGCGATTTTGTTACTAACTGTGCTCGCAGGATGCAATAACGACACCACAGAGAACACACTAACGGCACCATGGCGGACGACACAACGGACACATACAGATTCGGCCCGCCCGCACCCCACATGTCACATTGCCGCCTCGCACCCTACGCAGGCTAACGGTTTTTTGTACCTGCAGGACGAAGATACGCTCCAAAACACATTCGTACCACACTCGAAAACAACCCTCCAGCACACCAAACTCGTTCTCGCAAGAAATATGGCCAAAACCGCTAACAAACCCAGACTGACGTGCGCAGGCTCGTCAAAATCGACCCAAAACACCACCGTGGGCGGGCAGCATCACCAACCGCAAGGAGAAGCAACAGCTGGCCTACCTGAAATCGAAAACATGCCAGAGTACGACCAGAGCCCTGACGGCTCGGACTTGGACTCTGAGCCGAACCACTCTCCAAAAATAACATCTACTGAACTCGGAATGTCGGACTCCGACTCCGAGCTAGAGTACGCCACTCCGGAAGCTGATCGGGCAACCGGTATGGCAGGCATACAACACGAAAAGGACGTTCCATCGGAACGTACTGACAAAACACACGCAGAAGACAAACCACCCAAACAACAGAAGACCAAGAGGGTACACTTCGCGGGAAGTGCGAACCCGCAAAAACATAAAACAAACAAAAAACAAGAAGACGGGCTACCCGGCACTGCCGGCCCCCGCGCCAGAAACCCCGAGGGGACTGAATCTGGTAACAAAACACAAGTCCAGCCAGAGGAGCTGCGAAGGGCGCTGGACCGGCCCATCGACTACAGAAAAGTCGACGGAGCCCCAGCTGACAACATCCCGAGCCTCCTTGAGTACACCACATCAAAGAGCACAGAGACCACGCTGGAAAAGGTGTCTCGAATCTACCAGCGCCGTCCTAAGGCCACGGAAAACCCGGAAGCCAGAATCTACCACATCGCCACCAAGTGGCACACCGACCGCAGGGAGGTCCTGGTGGCGGAGGACCCTCCCGCACATGCCTTCAAACTAGGAGTGCCCGTGGTACGTGGGGAGAGACTCTCTCTCACCCACGTACGATCAGTCACGGGCAGCAGCCTTGACCCAAGCGACACAGGGCCCACAGGCTTCCCGTACACAGGCACCCCACAATTAAAAATAGTGGACTTGGACGAGAGCATCAAGGAAGTGCTCAAGTACCTCCGGTACCTGAACGCCCTTCTTTTTGAGGTGTCCGACTCACCAGAGGCCGTTGTGTACGACCTCCGACACACCCACATCTGGCTCAACAGTGCGGGCAGGGTCAGGCAAATAGACCTTGCCTTCCAAAACAGACCTCTGGCAGCCTTTGTGCTGTTTAACCCAGTCTTTCGGCTCCCACTACACGTGGTGCCGCAGGCGCATCAAACCTGCACAAGGGAGCAGCCAGTGCTCCCTTGCATCTACGTATGGTCCCCCTGGGAGCCAGTGGAAGGGCCGACAGCAGGACGCAGTGTCCTGGTCTACGGGCCACTGCTCAAGGGGAAAACCATCGAGCAGGTCTCAAACATCCTGGCGACCTCCGTCATCGAGAGACAAGAGTCAAGGCACGAGCTCGGGCACCTGGTTGACAGGATCCGTAAAGGCACGGTGAGAGAATCTCCGGAAGACGCAGCCCTCAGGGAGGTGATACTACTGGAGGCAGTCTCACCGGCTGCAGCGGAGCTCATCGTGCAACACCCGTACCCCTGGGGTGTGGCCACGACCACTTGCTGGCTACCCAGCAAGGAGGTCAGCGACGAGGTCGCAGCCCGGGAAGTGGCCATCGCGGACAGGAAGCAGATACTGCACGACCATCACCGAAGCCACATCGTGCAGGCCGTCGTAGAGCACATCGAGAAGCTTACAGCCAACACCACTGCCCTCAAGGGCATCGAGAACATCTTCGACTTCCACGTACCATCCCGGCAGTGGGCACCTTCGACGCCCGGGGACCCATCGTCTCTGCTACAGTGGAAGCGCAACGGGGGCGGGTATTCGATCAACTACTACGCCATACTGGCAGAGGAGGCGTACGAAGCGATCGCCAAGGCGGGTAAACAGACGGTGCGAGTACTGCCAGGGGTAGACGACGCTGGCCGACACATCTCCACCACGATCACGGTTGAGGTGGGGAGGTGGAGCGCCCAAGGGGCGGGCACCAAACAACGTCAAGCCCCACGAGCAGCACGCGGCAGGGAGGCGCGTGGGGGAAGAATCGACCAGATAGCCGAGGTGGTAGCCTCCCAGTTCATCAATAAAGTGGGATCAAAAGCCGACGAGGTCTTCCAGCAGGCCGTAGCCACCAGCAAGCAGCCCACCCCAGAGACCAAGAAGCTGCTCAAAAACATCAACAAGCAGCTGGAGAAGTTCAACGAGTCCAAGCCCGTCACGCTGGACGAACTCCGAGACCTGCACAGAGAACAGGAGCGCACCGCTGGGGTGCGCCATACAGAAATCACTCAAGAGGTAAGAGGCTTCCATAAAACATACCAGGAAACCGGTGGTGCCATGGTGAACACCCTCAAGGCACTCACCGATCGCCTGACAGGAGAAGGAAAACAACAGGCACCTGATCATCCGCTTCACTTCACGAAAAAATCACCACAGACTGCAGAGGAGGACGATCAGTACCGGGGCATCCCCTACACTGGCAAGAAACCCGACCCCAAGAGGAGCCAGCCCCCGCCAAAGAGACCAGCAACCAACACGGGGGGCCGGGCGATCGACGCCGAGCCACCGGCGAAGCGGAGGGCACAAGGGGGTGCACAGGCGACAGCACAGGAGGGGG
Organism: Cymbomonas tetramitiformis; assembly: GCA_001247695.2. NCBI lineage: Eukaryota > Viridiplantae > Chlorophyta > Pyramimonadophyceae > Pyramimonadales > Pyramimonadaceae > Cymbomonas > Cymbomonas tetramitiformis. The sequence continues at coordinate 31,588 of LGRX02013613.1, read as the reverse complement.
CACAACCTGAGAGCCCCCGATCAGCCCCGCCACTCACTAGAAAGGTGAGTAATCATACAACCCCCTGCCCTGCTGACCAACTCACATCACAACCCACCACACCCTGCCAGTGGAATCACACCCCCACTGCACTAACAAATAACATCTGTGCTGCAGAGGACCAAGGAAGCAGCAGGCCTGCAAGACAGGGTGGCATAACAGAGCCAGCTGCAGGGTCTCATAGCAAGAGAAGGGATATTGAAAGCAGACCTAGTAAAGCTAGCCTGAACTTACAACTCAAAGTAATATTTATGTTGTCTCTGCCTGCCATTGCAACTGCCACTGACAAATGCTGTGAATACATGCACCCGGCAAGCACTTCCCACACTGACCACGCCGGGGGACCGAGCATTAACCACACACCGTCCGAAAGGAAAATGTCAATTCACCATAATAACTTACTACAAACTAACCGAAAACTAATAGCAACACCCCGACAGACAAAGAGTCCCCATGCCCATGAATGTGCTACTATGCCTACCTCCGAGCACAGGCGAAATGGCCACACCATTTTCAGCGAGAATGGCCACACCATATACAGTTATAACTTCCCCAATGATAACCACGAAGATACAAAAATTAACATGAGCTTAAACCACTTTTCACACCACATAACTGGCAACCCCAGCAATAGTGGTATGAACCCTACAGTAACCCTAAGAGGGACGGCCACAAATAGCCACACAACACCCAATGGGTGGGAAGGGTTGACGAAAAACTTTGTAGGGTGGCTCAGCAAAGCAAGGGAAAGCGATGTGCGAAATGCCAGGACCGACCGCCAACCTTCGACCACAAGCGAATTCCTAAAACTGCTCTACGTAAAAATGATAAATTTCGCAGAACATTCCGAAACCCCCCGAAATTTTGGCACACCAAAGGGACGACATATACCAGGGGGGGCCCACCAAGAAATAGATGTCAAGGGCGTTACAACAGGGGCTTTAGGGCAGTGTAACGCTGTAACGGTTAACTCGACGGCAACACAAGCGCAGTGGGCGCAACAAAAACGGGTGAAGGGGGGTAGAAACAAGCACCCCGACCAGAAACTATGCCAAACAAGCAGGGACAAGCTACATAAGCCCCCGCCCTGCAAACCAAAGGGCCCCCACCACAATATAAGCACCAACCCTACTGAAACCCTACCAAATAATGGTACAACCGACTCCACACAGGCCAGCAGAATGATAGGAACGCCGAAAAACTTTGGGAATATGCTAAGAAGAGTGGGAGGCAGCCACACACAAAAAATGAGAGCAAACTGCCGACATTCGACCACAAGCGAATTCCCGAAATTGCTCTACGTAAAAACAACCTTTTTTGGAAAACACGCCCAAACGCCCAAAAAATTTTTACACAACCACGAAAATACACATAAAAAACGGGGCCCACCCTGGGAAAAGTGCTAGGGGTGTTACAGAAAGGGATTTAGGGCAATGTAACGCTGTAACCATAAACTCACAAATGCGAGCAGCACCACACAACCGGAGAGCAACACGACATGGAGCAGAACCACACTACCCAAGGGGGGCACGACACGAAGCTACCGGGCCACTATGGAACGCTGCATTTGCCATAACCCCGATACTCGCTATACTGATGATTACACTAACAACAAGTAGGAAAATTGGTCGCATGTGGGGAACACACAACACGAACAGCAATGACATAACGCGCAGCCGCAGAACACGAAGAAAACGGACCACAGCGAGGAATGCAGCGGCACGGTGGACACGACCACCCCATGGCTACAAATTACTCAAGATAATTTACCATAACGGTAAACCCTTCCTAGTTAGAACAAGGAGACCGGAACACGCAGTAACCGCGATAAAAGAAGGCACCCCAACAAGAGGCAGACCACTAATGCGGGAGATTGAGCAAAGGATGAGGCGGCACACCCGATGCTGGAAAACAAACATGACGGGTGGGGGGAGTCAGAACCACACGGAATTGTACCCGTACAACACCACTACGAAGGGACTGTTCGAAAAGAAAGGCCGACTGAACATGTTCCAAATGCAACATGCCCACTCACTGTATGAAGATGACCCACTGCCCCCCCTGGTAATAGCCACAATGAGAGAAACACTGAAACCGGGTAACAACAGAGAACCGCACACAACGAAGGCACTGCAGCTACTCGGGAACTCCCGGGGCTTCTGCATACCGGTTTGCGATGGCAAACACTGGAGGGCAGTGCTGGCAGGACCAGACAAAGGAAATGACAAACTGAAGTTCTGGATATATGACTCCTCGAATGGGAGAACCAATGCAACGTCACGCAACACCAAAAGGCTAACAGCGGAAATAACCAACTGGACGGAGCATTTGGCCGAGACACTCGACAAACAAGTAACAGTGGAATTGATGAATATGGGCAACCAAAGCGCGCAGGACCAATACAGCTGCGGGGTATGGGTACTGATGGCCGCAGAAGCTTGGATGCACTACCAAAAAACATGCCCAGGGGGGCATTGGCCCACCCACTTCAACGAGGCAGTCAGCAAATGGGGGGCCACCGACAGAACGGCGATAACCGCCTATAGAAAGTCCATACAGCTGCCAGTAAAAGAGATGATAACCACTGCCGAGGGGCAAAGCCGGACGCGGGTGGAAAGCCAGCGAGCGGCAGAGACCCAGAGGCCTGCGGATGGCCTGAACACAAACCTAGAGGCCGGAAAACAGGCACCACAAACCCAGGAAAGGGGACGCAAAACTACTACGAAGCAACCAGGCCTATGGGAATGGCTACATAGATTAGCCCCCACAACACCCCCAGGTAATGACGGGCAGACACCTGAGGAGCAGCAGGCACAGGAAACCCACCTAAACGAAGAATGGGAGCAAACACAGGACGAACCAACAGCACGATGGGAAAGATTCGTGGACACACGTCTGGAAACACCAGAGGCGTGCCAGGACTCCCGAGAATACCAAACCCCTCTCACAGAGCCAACAAAGACTGACATAGGAAAGGACCGCCTACACATGCTCACATGGAATGTGGCGGGACAAAGTGATGCCTGCCTTGACCTTGCCGAGGTCATTAACACAAGAAGCCAAAACCAACAGGGTCTACAAGTAATTGTACTCACGGAAGTAAAACACGCACATGACAGTGTAATGAGAAGATTCAGAGATATGCAATACACTGCAATAGGCACCAAAACTGAGGTGCAGAAAGCAGAAGGCACGGCTGAACAGGCAATGAAAGGAGGAGTGGCAATACTCCTCGGCAACCCCTACAGCCACGCACACAACCACCATGTAGTCCCTGCGAGACACCTCGAGGGATACCTCCTACATGTAGTGCTGCACCTACCGGGAAAGGTGATGTACCATGTGCTAGGCATTTACAACCCACCAGGGGCAGAGGAGTGCAAAACCAGGGACAAAATACTCAAGTACACAACCAACCTGCTCAGGAAAACTGCAGGAAAGGAGAACGAACATGTGGTCATAGGAGGAGACCTCAATGCGAGCAACACCAGCACAGGTAGAAGAATGACGAAAACTGACAAGCAATGGGCGAAACTTGCGGAGGAGCTAGACCTCCACAATGTAGGCCCGCCAGTCGATACCACACTTAACTGGGCGAAACACAGGAACATTGACAGATGGCTTGCACCGAGGAACAAGCAGGCGCAATACGAGATGGGGGACACCGCACACCTCACCCGGCACCATACGAGTGACCACGAGATGGTGAGCCTAGCAACCCTCCAGTTGGACAGCATAGGCACCCACGAACCATATGTGGACCGCGACCCCCAACCAGGGCATGTAAAGCTGAACACGCCCCTGAACAAAACACACAGGGAAACACTCCAAGGCGTCCTCCTCAGGACACACGATTATGCCAGAACCGCTGAACTAAAACGCATAACAGAGATGGCCACACAGTGCAGGGAGGAGAACAACAGGCAAGTGGCACACGCCACCATAGACAGAGCAGGGGAAACAGTACTAAACATACTCACCGAGGCGAATAAGTATGCGCTACAGGACGACGAACTGCCAACTACTACGGTTGGAGGCACCTCCAACCGAGTGGGAAAAGACCTGCTGATGAGCAAAAAGGACAGAAAGGAAAGGGACGCCGCAATACTCAAGATGCGGGAGCACAAGCAAACCAAACGACACCTACGAAACCCGCACACGGAACACTCAACCCTCAGAAGCCTGAAAGAGGGAGAAATGAAAGGCCCAACGGACAGGGACAATGCAGATGCAAAAGAGTGGGTGTCGTGGCTTACTGAGGAGGCCAAAAAAGAAAGGTCGGCAGCGCACAAGGTAGTAAAGCAGCACTGGCAACAAGCCAAGCAAAGACACAACAACAAAACAGTAAAGGAATACTGGAACAACCAAAAAAGATACCACAAAAGGATATATACCAAGGCACAAGAAACAGGCCATGCCCCCACGGCGAACATACAGGCTCTACAGGACAGAGAGGGCAACCTGGCTGTAGGCCACGGGAACATCGCTAACGCACTAGCAGACCACATGGCCCACTCGGCACCATACAGGATGGAGCACCGAAGTCCACCCGACTCGAAACCTCCACCATGGGAAGACCCAGCTCACAGGGAGCACCTCATAAAGATGCCAAGACCAGACCCCAGTGGGCTGGACCTCACGATAAGTAGACAGGGCTACACCAAAGCGGTACACACCCTAAACAACAACAAGGCACCAGGCCCCACCAGGACCCCGAACGAAATTCTTAAGTACATGCCAGAGGACTTCCATGATGCACTACACGCACTCATGCTGGAAATGTGGAACAGCAAGCATGTCCCTCTCACCTGGAAAAAAGGGACATTCTGCTTCCACCACAAGAAAGGGGATGTCACCTTACAGCAAAATTACCGACCCATAGCCCTGCTTGAAGGGGTATTCAAACTATACACCTCGCAGATAGCAAACATGCTCTCCACGTTCTGCGAAACGCAGGGAATACTAGCCCAGGCGCAGGAAGGCTCAAGGGAAAAAAGGAACACACTTCGACAACTCACCAGGGTAACCAATGCGATTGAGGATGCAAATGTCTCAGGAAGAGAACTGCATGGCCTGTATGTAGACTTCGAAAACGCGTACGGCTCAGTGGACCACAACAAATTGCTCCATACGATGCAATACCTTGGAATACCCGACGAACTCACACAGGTGGTGCGGGATGTCCTGGGTACACATAGCCACGACACAATGTCCATGAACACCCGAGTAGGAGGGGAAACCTCACACAAAACTGTACAGGTGCAAAGAGGACTCCTCCAGGGAGACAGCATGAGCCCCCTCCTTTTCATAATATACCAGGAACCGTTGCTAAGATGGCTAGAGGTGGGAGAGCACGGGTACCAACACAAGTATGCAGCAGAACAAGAAAGGCTGGGCCCCCTCAGGACGACTGCAGGGGCGTTCGTCGACGACCTACTCATACTGTGCCCTACGATTCACCACATGAGAGCTCAGCTACACAAACTGCAGGCATTCTCACAGTGGAGCGAACTCCGAATTAACCTCACCAAGTCAGCCATAACCGGCATAAAAAATGGGGTCTCCATACCTGAACAACTCCACAAAGACCTCAAAATGCTGGGACTGGACGGCAAGCTAAGCCACTTCAAAGTACTCAAGCCAGACGACACGTACAAATACCTGGGAGTACTACTTGCATTCACAGGCAGGTGGGACAAGGAAAAAGAGGCCGCTAAGGAAGAGATGAACCACAGAATACAAGCTCTACTGCGCTCCCCTCTGACACCTGACCAAAAGGAATACTCCCTTCACTCCGCAATACTGGGGAAATTCAGATATGGATTGCACCTAGGGCTGTACACAGCGGGCGAAATAGACGAATTCAACAAAATAATAGGGGGGGCCACAAAAAATATACAAGGCCTGCCCCGCAACGGAACGCCAAACATTTTCACCACACAGGAAAAGGAAAAGTACGGCTTGGGAATGGTGCCACTCCAGGCAGTCTACGCCCAGTCGATTTGGAGCGGACTACTGGAGGCCATGCACAGCGAAGAAGACAAGGGGACGGTACGGGGCCCGGCTTGGAGGCAAATAAACCTAAAGTCGAGACTCAGGATGTCCCATGTCAGCAGGTCCACTAGAGGACTGGTAGAATACCACAGCACCACACGCAGGAACTGTACAGACCTCGACAAACTCTGGGGGGGGCACCAGACAAAACACAACACACTGAGAAAACTCAATGCCCTACTCAGATACAACATTACGCCCCAGGGGACTGAAGGAATGCTCAGACAACTCCAGACCCCAATACCAAAGATAATGGAACAGCTAAAAGGGGCGACCAGAAGGAAGTCCGATAAAGAAATGGAGGGAACAACAAGAAAAACGAAAGCAGGCAAAATAATTGATGGGGATATACCGATGCCACCAGACTGGCAGGCGAAATGCACAGACCAAACTGCCAGGCTCACAATACCCAAGGACACGCCAACGGCGATAAACTTCACAACGTGCCTCAAACTTTTTGCACATTTCCCGGACCTCGCGCTCCTCACTACCCGAGATGGCCAACATGCGATTAGCCAGGTGAACGTCAGGGAGCAATGCACAGATGCAACCCTCAACACAGACCGCAGTGCCATAGCAAAAGGCCTGGCACACTTATACCCATACCTATGCGAAGCCCAACCAAGGGATATAGCGAAGCCGGGGGACTTTTACGACGACCTCACAAACAGACAGCTGAAGCAACAATACAGGAGCATGCCCAGGGAAGGGCCGCTGGACTCCCACGCAGTGCGAACTAACCTCCCACTCCTCAACTCGGAACAGCTGAGGGCAAAAATGACCGAATGGGAAGCAAGGCAGGTCCCCAGGGAAGAGATTCACAGGCAACTCTCCCTGCACCCGCTCACAAGGATTAACGAAACGGAGAATACCGGCCCAGCACTGGAGGGGGAAGAGGAAGAACTTCAGCCCCTCTACACACGCTCACAAACTAAATGGATAGATGAAATAGACCCCATGGCCGAAAAACTCGAGACAGGCCTCGAGAAAGGCCGGATGATAGACAAGCCGAAAGAGATTGTGGCAATAAGGACCCTGCTCGTTGACCCAACAGACCCACTCTCCCTGATGACACAGTACAGAACTCAGTGGAGACACTCAGAGGGGGATGACTCCTACTCGTGGAGTACAAGAGAAACCATAACGGACTACCTGAAACTAGCCAAACGAAGGGGCCAAAGCGCGACCACCTTCCCAACCCTGAAAAGAAGACTGCGAGCAAGGGGCTCCCAGGTGACCCACCCCACAGGCCTCAGAGAAATACTGTCCGGAAGGCCGCACCTGGGACAGGCCTGGCCCACACTACATGCAGAGAACTTAATACTGGACCCGACAGAAACCAACCCAGAACAAGACATTGTGGACAACAGCGGGCACCACTGCCAGATACGGCTGGAGGGGGAACTCGCCCACAGCTACCACAGGAATGGGAAATACATAGGCACCCTCACGAAAGAAAAGCCTCTCAGACTACACGAAAGGTACACCCAGGCAGTGGGTACCACGGACCACCAAACCCCACACCAGCGCATACTACGCACTGAAATGTGGGAGGACCATAAAATACATGTCTCCACGTTTGAAGAGGAAATAGGGCACCTCCTCATAAGATACTCAAGCAAAGAGGAAAAGGAGGAACGAAAAAAGAACCTGCAAAACCATTGGACATTCCCTGCCCAGATGCAAAGGGCACTACAACAAGCATTCGGAATTACCACCGAACTATTCGCCTCGCCCCTCAATGTCCACCACAACACCACAACGTACTACGCCAAGTACGACAGAGACAAGGTGTTCGGGGCCAGAGGCTCGGCCTGGACTACCAACTGGATGAAACTGGGAGCCTACCAGTTCAACCCAGAATACACGCCACAGGACCTCAAAAAGGCACTGGACTTTGCCATAGCGGCCACCACCACACAAGAACCGGTGTTCGGGGTCGGGGTGTACCCGACATATGAGAAAACCCCGTACAGAAAGCTGTACAATGCACATGCAGGGCACCTAATACACGAACTATTGGAAATACCACAAGGCAAGTTCACATTTCTACCCCCTGACCACTGGATGGGTGCCACCCACCAACAAGCGAAACAATGCAACTGGAACCTCAGGGTGCTGATAGTGGCCAACAAACAGGGATGGCAAGCACACTGCGGGGACCCAGACGCTGCTGCAGACTGTATAAGGAGGGCACTCACAACCTGCCCGCAAAGCAAGGTCCGCACCACCTCAGTTGTCAAGCAGCCGATGAGGGAGGCAAACCTACACGATGTGAATGAACCAAACCGGGAAGGACGCACCCCCAACGTGGACTGTATGGTGGACACAAGACCATGGCAGCGATACGAACTCCCGGAAGTCAAGACAAAGAACATGACGGACGCGATGGGGAAAATGTGCAGCACGGGGCCACACTTGCGGAACGACCTATGCCCCCAGTGCTGCAACGTACAAACAGAAGTGGAAACCTGGTGGGAGGACAGCCACCTCCACGTGGAAGAAGGACCAGCCAAATGGGAACTCCTCCCCGGAAGCAGGGGAGGTAAATGGAACATACACCCCCCCACAGTACAACAGGTGGTGGAAGCGAACACTCTACACACCAGGCTTACAAGACAAAATGACGCCCAAATGATATGGGACAAGGTAGCGAGGTCAAAAGTTGTCAGATACCCCACCGACTTCTGGCCCGAACACGAACCGGGAGCCCAAGGAAGGAGATGGGAATTGACAAGAGACCAAACAGAGGACCCCAGGAACCGAGCCCCGAGAGACGCACCAACCCAATTGATGTACCCCTCCCCTCAAAGGGCACACAAAGCAACCTCGTACCTTTACACGGACGGGAGCAAAAGAGAGATAGAAACAGAAGAAGGAGGCAAAGAATGGGCCTCAGGAGCCGCTGTATGGGACCCCAGGTCTGGGGAAGGGGAAGCCCACATGATTCGATGGGAAGGCGAAGACCAAGAGGTGAACAGAGCCGAACTTCTCGCCATACAAAAAGCAGTGACTCTCCCGCCACCACCGAGTGGCAACGCACTCACCATTTGCACGGACAGTGCCAACTCCATTAGACAACTGGAGAGCATGAGAACGAAACCCCACAACATGGAGCACCACCAGCAAAGGGACCTCCTGTATGCCATACTGGTCAACATTGAGGCATTAGTAGCGGCAGGGCACACTGTCTCGCTGCTAAAAGTCAAGGCACACACGGGAATTGTGGGGAATGAAAAAGCCGACGAGGCAGCCAAACAGGCCTGTACTACGGGAACCCTCACGGAAGCGTGGGATAATAACGAGACAATAAACGTCAAACCCATGATACCAGATGAGGACTCGGGCAGCAGAGAGCTAAAAGGAAAACTCGCGGTACAAAAACACGTAGCCACACTACTCCGTGAAAGGCAAGCCCGAGGGAGTAGCAGACTCTCAGCAAAAATGACCGACCTCCAGGGAGAACCCTCAACCTGGACCCACCAACCGAAAACTGAGCGCAGCTTCAGATGGGAAGCGCACCATGACCAAGCGCAACAAACTGAAGAGGAACAAACGACAATACGGGACCTAGTGCCCAACCAGCAGCAGCAGGCCAACCAGACCCGAGACGAAGAAGACAGGCAGATAAAAGCCATGATGGAACAAACGGAGGAAGAGGAGATGCTCCTCATGCGAGAGGTGCAGGAGCACCAAGAGCACCAAGAAACAGAGGGCCGCAGGGACCCCACCCGAGGAAACGAACCCGAACCCACAGAGATACCACCCTCAGAAGAGGAGGAGATATTTAAAGAACTCAACGAGCTAGCGGAGGGACTAGAAGTGACCCAAGAGGAGCACAATGACGAGGGAATTTTCGACATACTAAATGAACTCATTGAGCAGCGGGAAAAGCCACAAGAGAAGACGAATGAAAGACAAGCTCACCATGACCGTGTCACAGAGGAGTCCAGAGTCCATACAATGATGGAGGACCCGATGCCCAGAACAAGATGGAAACAGCGAAAACACGATATAACACACAGCAGAACAGAAAAAAGGAATGCCCCCTCGGTACAAGAGGGCGGGACCACCGACGGCTGGCTAAACGAAACAATGAAGCACCTCAAAGGAGACACGCCACTACACAAAGTGGCGAACGGCTTCTGGAAACGAGCCACATTCGCGGCACGAAAAACAATACTCAAATGCAGACTGAGAATACTGCCAGCACAAGACTATGAGACAGCGAAAAACTCAGCCGAAGGGGGTGGGAAGTGCACCCTAGAGGGATGTGGACACAAAGGGGTGGACTACGCAAAGGGCTTCCTCATGAGGGTAGGGCACGCCCTGGGCGGATGCAACAACCCACAAATGCGAGGGATGTTCTCGGACAGGGCAGATGCCCACGCAGATGAGCTAAAACACATACTTGACCACCATAGGAAGGGGGGATGCAAAGTACTCGCCTACACCGGAAAGAAGAGGGACCCAGGGGTTAAGCCAAGGGTACTCCCAAATTACATACTCACCAGAGGACAATGCAGACACGACGGGAAGGACAACCCAGGCAGAAACGATGGGCCCGACACAATACCAAGTTTCGTAGACATAGTCATGATAGAGGGCCTAGAGGACCTGGAGGAGGGATGGGAATGCACGCAACAGGAAGCACCAGCAAGGGTAAAAAACCTACACCTCATTGAGGTGGCCCACACCGATGACGAAAAGTGGGGACCCAAACTCCTGGAAAAATACATGAAATACGGACCGCTGCTACAACTACTACGCAGACACGGATTTCGTGCCAAACTCCATGTGTTTGCAGTGGGCAGAACAGGCACGGTGTACAAACACAACCAAGACATACTCGAGCAACTTGGACTCAACAGAAAAGAGGCCACACAAGCGCTACAGAGAATACATGACCTAACGGTAAACTATGCACACAGCACCTACCAGCTATACAGAAGACTCAGACAGGAAAAGCAAGAGAAGGAGAAAGATGAGAACCACCCAGTATAAATTGTCCCATTAAGGCCGCCACCAGTGGCGGTCCGGCCCAGAGTAGGGCCGGGGAAATTAATTTACTCATACGCCCGACGGGCGTGGTTTTTTCTTTTTCTTTTTCTTTTTTCTGACTTGAACAGCTTGTTCGCGGAGAACGCCTTCCGGAGAGCCGCTCCGAAAGTGACAGGTTGGTACGACTTCGATGCGAGTGAGATCCTGACTTGCTGGGACGAACCTCCTGGCAAACCTGCTGTCGGCGGAGTTCCAGGAGGACCTGAAAAGGCAGAACTTCTGAAGGTGGCCAGGGAAAACTTGGCCTCCGACGCGTTGGACAGGTGAAGGTAAGCAACACAGCCTCATTCATTCCTCGTGGCACGCACACTAGATTGCAATGGCCACACGGCGTGAAACTTATTGTTTTACATACATGCAAATATACGGTTTATTTGTGTACAGTCACGTGACATAAGTGTTAGCTACCAAGCATACGTCTCCTCATTGCACGCGTTAGCATCAATTATGCGCGCCAGGGTGCAGATTCTGAACATACGCCCGCAAACTGCGCATCTCCTTTCATCTTCCTGCAGCAGATCGCTTTCCAGCTCTGTGAGGGCGCCGTGCGCTGTTTCGCTGTAGCGGTTTCTATTTCGCCAGGCCCGCCACTCCAAATCTGAGTATCGGTGGTAGATCCACCCGCCCTCATACCAGTACACGAGATGCCTCACACCGAACCTTTCGCTGGATCTACGACCGTGGATGTACATCGGCCAAAACTCCACCAGTGATAGGTCCTGAGATTAACTGCATTTTGCCCGAAGTCCTCCCAGTCTTCTTCTGCTTGTTCCCGCGCTTGCAGCCACAAGCGGAAAATTAAAGGGTCTTCAGGAACCCATTGGGCTTGTTGTAACTGGCAGTCGCGAAACGTAAAAGTATCGAAAGGCCATATCCAATACTGCAATATTCCAATATTGGCCATACTGGTGTAGGTAGTCTAAGGTGCGGGTTGTGGTTCTATGTCACGAACGCAGGTGTGTGCAAACGACCTCCGGTTACGACTCCTCCAACATATACCCTAAAGCCCTGAACCTTGGACGCCCCGATATATCCATGTGCAGCACACCTGTAGGAACACCTGCCGCGGGATATTTTCCGTCTGACGTATTTTTATGTTTCCCGCGAAATAATACAGTTAACCGGTCTTCTTAGCTGCCGAGAAGCGTCCTGGAATAGCCTGTTCAGGGCAAATTGACCCGCTGAATGCCCGTGTTGGGTCACATGAAGCCTGGGGGAGCATCACCCCTGGTGGTTTTCAGTCCTGAACAACTTTTGCAGCATAGTAGCTTTTGAAAATATGTCCTTTGCTGCTCACTTTCGCCCGATGAGAAGTATTTTACTACGTGACCCTCCAAACACCCTAAAATGGGCCATAAATCTGCTGGATTTCTCCCATGTAAGCAAATAGTTGCATTTTTGGAAATGTCAAAATATTACATATTCTAATAGTGCAAAAATCTAACATTTCGTTCACAAACATAAGGCAAAATCATAACTTTCCACACCTAACACGATACTTCCACCTTTCCCGTTTTCTTGCCGCACGCGTGACTCGCGTGGCTACTTTGAAGAGTCAAAAACCAGTTTTTTCGAAATCCCTTCAAGGACTATTCAAATTAACCCTCATATTTGTCATTCAGAACCCCAAAAACCAATTTGGCAGACAATTTAATGCTTTCTCATTTTTTTCTCATTTGCGCCCGCGTGTCTCATTTTTGCGATATGGTCGTATGGCCGTGGATGGGGAAAATGCGACGCCACAGTCACGGAAAGAGCGGTATAGCCATGCGAGCGAGGGGCACTGGAAGACGTCGTCGAGGTCGTCGAAGGTGCTTAAGCCACCAGCCCAAAAATCGGTAGCAAGCGGGATCAGGGCAAGCGTAATACCGTAAATGAACATTGCGCCAACGAAGCCCGGTCCAGGTCGAATCCCCATAGCGGCGGCTCAAAGACGCACTTACAAACTGCTCATCTCAAATTTCCCACTCGTACCCAAACGCGCCGTTGCGCACCACCTCTCAATGTGGCTGTTTTAGCCAATCATGGCCAAATCAACCGTGGAATATAGCGTGGAATGGGTCCACGACCTACTGGAATATCCCGGTTCAAGATATCAGACAGTCAGTGAACCAATATAGATAAACTCCCATAAGAAAATAAACCCTAAGCTAGATATACCCGGAACGGTCACGGAGTCGGAACGGTCTCGAGTCTAGCTACCTGTGACACTCGGTGTGTCACAGCACATGCTTACGGATCAGTCACGGTCCAGTGTTGGCTACCTAGGAATCTGTCATAGGGGCCTGCACCGGGACTCCCGGTCAGGGCTGCCTATACTGATTTCAGCATCCCATGACTGTGTCTAGAAACCTCGAAAGGTTAGTTGAGAAGAGATGCTGCAGGGCTTCCTTTTCTCGGAGTTTGCGTCGTTCAATGTCTGTGTCTCTGCTTTTTTGAAAAGCATTTCTGATTATTACATCATTTTCATGCAATCGTAATCTCCATGTGGCTGCTGCTTAATTGTGTTTGGGTTGGAGCGAGGCAAACGGTAGTGTGCGGGCAGCCTTTTTGGCTTGCTTTGGAATGTTACTAACATGAGTTCTTGTGTCCAGATATTTGATGGTGCGGCGTACTGTGTTTAGCCATTTGTATATGTAATTAGATACTGCTGATGGTTTTTCAGACCTCCCAGTTTTGTTCAGATTCTTGGTGCCAAAAGCGTCACTTGCCGCCTGATGTGCCAATTTGTGCAGGGTATCCCATGTCACGTCAGGGTGCATTTTCTTGAGGCTAGTGCCGCCGTTTCTAGCTGCTTCTGATCCATTTTCCATTTCGAGTGTGCTATGTAGTCTTTCAGTGTAAGACACCCAGCCTGTAGCGTATTGGAATAAATGGGTCGTGCAGTCTATTTCTTCCGAATGCATCTCAGATCCGTACAGGTTCCAGAATTCAGCAGGCATATGGGGTTGTAGAAGGATATCCCAGCAGGTCATGTAGTCGTCTGTGCTGGATTTCGTGATTTTCTTAACCTCCAGTGAGCTGAATGAAAGGTGTCGTTTGAGATAGGCATTTACATCTTTCCTGTTTAGTAGGTGAGGCGAACCTATATGCCAGATGTTATCTTTGTCGTTATGGCCTAAGTTGAGACCACCTTCTGGCATCCCCTTGCCTCTAGAGAGTAAGTGAGCTGCATGCCATGGGCATTGAGGTGAATCCACCATTCTTTGGGTTTGTTGTGTCATTTTAGACATTGTTCTATGTTGTCTGTCTCTTCATTTTTTGCTATGAGCTTGTTCACTGTTATGGGGCTGCCGTCTGTATTATCCCGTCTGAGATCGAGATCAGTGGTGTCACCCTTGATGGTGCTGATAGCGGCTCTTGCTTTGTTTTTATTGATGCACGCGTGCACAAGTTCATTTGTGCTGTATCCGTTTGCTTCAAGGAGTCCTACATTATCTTTCTTGTTTATTTTCCTTTTTGTATCCGTATTTTTGTTTGTCATTCTGATTGGATACCCTGGTTACTCATCATGTGTGATTTCCTTGGCACCATTGAATCTAGGTGTTGGCAAAGTTGTATCTGTAGATATCTCAGGTTTAGTGTCGGTTTGAGGGAGCTTAAATTCAGCCCATACTATCCCGTGGTCGGAGATGATATAAGGGTTTTCCTCTGTCCATCCAGATTTAACTGTCAATTCTGCCATAGTTGTGTTGGCCATGATATGGGTAAGTTTTGCTTTTGAGTTTTTGGATATAACATGTGTGAAAATTTCTGTGTTTGGGTTACGGTCCATTATCAGTTCATTAAGAGAACATCTGTCATTGTTGAAATAAGTTAAAATATGCTTATTCTTCTCAACATGCTCTTGATATATGACGTATGTAATTTCCACCTGACACCCGCTGATTTGGGGTAATAGTACAGTTTTTGTCACCTATCTCTATGTAGGCATTTTTTGGATTATTTCCTGCCTTTCCTGCCCAGTCAGTGAGTGTGTCATATAATTCCATTTGTTCATCTACTAGTGTGGCATCATTCATATAGCCGCTGGCTATGTAGAGCTCAAACCCGTTCCTGAAAATTTGGTCATTACTGCTCTCTTTGCATCTCCATCAATTGTGGTAACCGAGGTGGATAGTGGTAAACTTTTCGGATTCCATAAGATCATGGAACCAATGGAAGCCGCTTTCATTTACATGAGATGTGCGAAATTGAATTCCTTTTTGTGTCATTAGGGTTTTGATTAATGCAAGGTTTTCAGTATTCACCTTGGTTTCTGATATACATATTATATCGGCCCGTCTGTCAATCAAAAGATTGCAGATTGTTTCTAATTTAACCAAACTGTCTTTATCTTCTTTGTGGTGTCGGAGGCCTCTCATATCCATACCCATTATAATCAAATTGTCAGAGTGTTGTGCTAGATAGTTGTAGTTTTGTAAGTCGGTCTAATTCTTCTGACTGTTTAATGACGCTTTTGTGTTTTGCTTTTTGTAGTATGCATCTGCCATCTGCGTCATAGATGTTCTCACAATCAAATATTTTGCTTGTGCATTTGGTTTTTAGGATTATTCTCTTTTGTTTATGAGAGTGTTTCCTGCGGTATCCATATGTGTGGGGTTCGCAAGAAAGCTTTCCTTTGCCTGAGATGAGGTGATTATAAGCAGTGTAGGTGGATTTACGGTCTCTGTTTTCAGGATTTGGCTTTGTTGGATGTGCATCAATTTTCGGGAGGTGAATTCTTAGTGATTGTCGTATGGTCGAAATGGCTTTGTTATTTTCGTGTTTGGTTATCCTAGCTTCTCTGCCTGTTTGTGGTAGAATTCTAATATTTAGGTTTTCAAGTACGTATAGTAGATCTCTGTTTAATTGTGCAGCCGAGAAGAATTTAGTGTTGTGCAGGATGTGAAAGGCTTTGTGGGCTAGTGTAAAATTGAAAACCCCCATGTTGTTCGGATGTACTCCCAGTTTCAAGGTTATGCGGTGCACACTTAGGTCTTGAGGGAGAGGTGTAAAATGTCTTTCTGGTGTTTATTGGTAGAGATATCAAAATCACAATAAATAATCTTTCTTTCTGGAATGATGTGGACTGCAGTTGACCATATTTCATTGGTCACAAGAAGATGAATTTGAATGTTGGTGTTACCCGTGTTCGAGGTGTGATGATATTATGAGCAGGTCATCGACGAACGCCCCTGCTGTTGTCCTGAGGGGGCCTAGTCTTTTCTGTTCCACTGCGTACTTGTGCTGGTATCCGTGCTCCCCCACCTCCAGCCATCTCAACAGCGGCTCTTGGTATATTATGAAGAGGAGGGGGCTCATGCTGTCCCCTTGGAGGAGTCCTCTTTGTATCTGCACCGTTTTGAGAGGTTTCTCCTCCTACTCTGGTGTTCATTGACATGGTGTCATGGCTTTGCGTACCTAGGACATCTCGCACCACCTGCGTGAGCTCTTCTGGTATTCCGAGGTATTGCATTGTGTGCAATAGCTTGTTGTGGTCCACCGAGCCATACGCATTCTCAAAGTCTACGTAGAGGCCATGTAGTTCCCTTCCTGAGATGTTTGCGTCCTCTATCGCATTGGTCACTCTAGTGAACTGTCGGAGTGTGTTTCTTTTCTCTCTCGAGCCTTCCTGCGCCTGGGCTAGTATTCCCTGCGTTTCACAGAACGTGGAGAGCATGTTCGCTATTTGGGAGGTGTATAGCTTGAAAACTCCCTCAAGCAGGGCTATGGGTCGGTAGTTTTGCTGCAGGGTGACGTCCCCTTTCTTGTGGTGGAAGCAGAACGTCCCCTTTTTCCAGGTGAGGGGTACGTGTTTGCTGTTCCACATTTCCAGCATTAGGGCATGTAAGGCGTCGTGGAAATCCTCCGGCATGTACTTGAGAGTTTCGTTTGGGGTCCTGGTGGGGCCTGGTGCCTCGTTGTTGTTTAAGGTGTGCACCGCTTTGCTGTAGCCCTGTCTGCTTATTGTGAGGTCCAGTCCCGTGGGGTCTGGTCTTGGTGCCTTTATGAGGCGCTCTTTATGAGCTGGGTCTTCCCATGGTGGGGGTTCGGGTCAGGCAGACTACGGTGCTCCATCTTGTACGGTGCTGAGTGGGCCATGTGGTCCACTAATGCGTTTGCAATCGATGTTCTTGTGGCCTACGGCCAGGTTGCCCCCCCTGTCCTGTAGGGCCTGTATGTTCGCCGTGGGGGCGTGGCCTGTTTCTTGTGCCTTGGCATATATCCTTTTGTGGTATCTTTTTTGGTTGTTCCAGTATTCTCTCACCGTTTTGTCATTGTGTCTTTGCTTGGCTCGTTTCCAGTGCTGTTTGACCACTTTATGTGCTGCCGACCTTTCTTTTTTGGCCTCTTCAGTAAGCCACGACACCCATTCCTTTGCATCTGCATTGTCCCTGTCCGTTGGGTCCTTCATTTCTCCTTTCTTCAGGTTTCGGAGGGTTGAGTGTTCCGTGTGTGGGTTTCGTAGGTGTCGTTTGGTTTTCTTGTGCATACGCATCTTGAGTATTGCTGCGTCCCTTTCTTTTCTGTCTTTTTTGCTCATTAACAGGTCTGTTGCCACGTGGTTGGAGGTGCTCCCTACTATCGCAGTTGGTAGTTCTTCGTCCTCCAGCGCACAATTGTTCGCCCTGGTAAGTATACTCAGTATGGCCTCCCCTGCTCTGTCTATGGTGGCGTGTGCAACTTGGCTGTTGCCCTCTTCCCTGCATTGGGTGGCTGCCTCTGTTATGCTTTTCAGCTCGGCAGTCTTGGCATAGTCGTGTGTTCTGAGGAGGACGCTCTGGAGTGCTTCCCTGTGGGTCTTGTTCAGGGGTGTGTCCAGCTTCACGTGTCCTGGTTGGGGGTCGCGGTCCACGTACGGTTCGTGGGTGTCTATGCTGTCCAGTCGAAGGGTTGCTAGACTCACCATCTCGTGGTCACTCGCGTGGTGTTGAGTGAGGTGAGTGGTTTCCCCTGTTTCGTATCTCGCCCTTTTGTTCCTCGGTGCTAGCCATCTGTCAATGTTTCTGTTTTCTGCCCAGTTCAGTGTGGTATTGACCTGCGGGCCTACATTGCAGAGGTCCAGCTCCTTCGCCAGCTCCCTCCATTGTTTGTCAGTTTTCGTCACCCCCTTGCCCGTGCTGGTGTTGCTCGCATTGAGGTCTCCTCTGACAATTTGTGTGCGCTCGTCCAGCAGGCAGCGGACGATGTCGCGGAGTCCTTTGCTCGTGCGGCCACCGCGTACGGACCGTCTGCGGTGCTTTGTGTGGGAGCGGTGGGCGGCATCGAGGTGTCCGCCTACGGCTTCGCGGTGGAGCAGCAGTCGGCTTCCGACGAGCCCGTAGGGGATGACATTCTCCGGCGGCTCGACGATCTTGCCGCGGAGGTTCACTCCGCGGCCAATCACCAGGTGCACTTCACACACGCGTCTTTCCCGCCTCCTGGCGGCATCGAGCAGCAGGCTTCGGCTCTGGTGTGCGGACCCGCCGCAGCGGGGACCACGCCAGAGGAGCAGGTTCCGGCAGGTGGTGCGGCGGCATCGGCATCCGCCATGCCGGCCCCTGCTATGCCTGTCTCGCAGGGAAAGGATGTGAAACCCGCGCCACTGCAATCGGCGCGGGTGACCACCACAGCGGAGGCGGACGGGGAGTTCGATGGGTTCGTTCAGACCGTGAACCACGCCGCCATCGGGCAGGTTGATCTCACGGGTTACGACACGGACGGCTACGAGGACCTCGCCGACGGCAGCTTCATCGTGAAGCCGCGGACTCCGGCCATTTCGGCATATCATGCGTCGGAGTCCGCGACCCACGTGCCTCAGTCTGGTCGTGGTGCATCCCGCACCTACGGTTGTGGCAAACCGCCATGGGGCTTCCCCGCGCACGCGGGTCCGTGGGGGTTTCATTACTTCGTCTCTCTCTTTCTTTTGATCTCGATCATGGGAGTGGGAGCTGCCGCCTACACGGCGGCCAATGACATCGACTCTGTGCAGGTATCGGGTCGGGCTGCACCGCAGCCTGTGCTGTGCAGGGGAGACTTGTGCATCTACCCCGGTATATCTGAGCTGGACCCCCGTCACTGATGCAGTACAGTAATCGCCCATATTTAAGAAAACAGGGATTTTGGGCCAGCCAGCCGTACTCATCGAGTTGGGTATACCCCCCCCGCGCCAGCGTCAGCGTCATAAGAGAACTCGAAGAATAGTAAGCCATTTTCTTTCAATTAGCCAGCTATTTCCTTAAATTTTCATTAATAAACGCTTAAAACGGCCATAATTTCAGGAAAAATCGCCTGCGGCGCCAGCACAAAGGTTGCTTATTTCGAGAATTTTCTTAGCCGAAAAAGCCAGCCAGCCGTACTCATCGAGTTAAGTATTCCCCCCCCCCCGGGTTTTCTTAAAAGTAAGTGATTACTGTACTGCACTCCCTGGGCGCTGCGACGGTGGTTCACCGGCCGCTTGACCCACTGGAGAGCAGTGCTGCAAGCTACTACCGTGAACATTGTGGTGACGGTGCCCCTCTGAACTTTGACCCCGAGTAGCTTTCCTTCTGGCTCTGGCAGTACACCACTCTGGTGGTGTGCTGAGATGTACTTTGACCTCAACATGGTCTTCAGTTTGGTTTATGTTTCTGCTTTGGCACCTTTGAATTCTTCGAGCTGAATTGCTGACACAGTGCTTTTCAGTAGTTTAGTAGGACCTGGGTGCCTGTATGTTTCTGCTCTTGTGCCGGCTAGAGGGTTCCAATTTGTGTATCAGAATAGCACAGTTGGATTAGCAGTTAGGACTTGTCGCCCTAGCTTCTGCCCTAACTTATCTTAATTTCTCTGACTTACCTGTCAGTCACCACCCACAGTGCTGGGGTGGTGTGCTGAAATCAGTATAGGCAGCCCTGACCGGGAGTCCCGGTGCAGGCCCCTATGACAGATTCCTAGGTAGCCAACACTGGACCGTGACTGATCCGTAAGCCTGTCGTGCTGTGACACACCGAGTGTCACAGGTAGCTAGACTCGAGACCGTTCCGACTCCGTGACCGTTCCGGGTATATCTAGCTTAGGGTTTATTTTCTTATGGGAGTTTATCTATATTGGTTCACTGACTGTCTGATATCTTGAACCGGGATATTCCAGTATGGGAAAGATGAAACCTACTGAAAAAGGTGCAGCCGCAACCCCAGGTAGTGATGGAAAGATACCTGAGACAAAATCAGAAAGGCTAAACACAACACTAAATGAGTACAAAAAAGAAATCTACTAACCCGAGTGAGCCAGATGAACTCCCACAGTGGCTCACAGACATTCTCAAGGATAGCCCTAAAATCCCTGATACGGCCGCCGCAAGACTATTGACAGAAATCACGCACAAAGAACCGCAACAAGCATACTTGGACTGTGGTATTTCTACAGCACCAGGACCTTCAGGAATGAGATACTCGCAGTGGATAAAGTGCCCAGAGAATTTTCAAGAAGTTACTGTCTCACTTTTTAACCACATTCTTATAACTGGGAGATTTCCTAAGAGTGCAAAAGCTGGAGTTATCCTCCCAATCCCTAAAAACCCCTCTGCACCATGTACCATAGATAATTCCAGACCCCTCACAATGTTGGAAACGGGTCTTAAACTATTTAATACAATAATCGCTAACCGTCTCAAAACAATACTCGACACCCACCCCATTCTCTTCCCCATCCAAGATGCCTTTCTTCCGAATAAAAACATAGATGACTCACTCCAAATTTTGAATGAAGTAATTTCGGATGCCAATAGATACGACAAAGACCTCCACGTGGTTTATCTGGACCTCAAACAAGCATTTGACAGAGCTGAATTCTGGATGAGCAATTTAGCACTCAGAAAGTTAGGACTTCCATCACAAATAATTAACATCATCTCAGACATCACCAATGATGCCTCTAGAATGGTACTCACTGAAGAAGGCCTCACAGATGAATGGTCCCTCGAATGTGGAGTTCCTCAGGGAGAAGTTTTGAGCCCACTAAGGTTCGTAGCCATTATGGATATTCTGGCAATTTGGTTAGCAAAAAGAGCAAACGGTGCAAACCCGACAGGAACCACATATGGATACGAACTGCACTCGGAACGCCATAGACCAGACAAACCAGGAAAAAATGTCATTCCTCCCTCCCAAAACCTATTAGAAAAGGTTCTTCTGTGATGACATCATGCTCGTGGGGAAAACTAAAGACGAAGTTCAAGACATGCTAGGTATAGTTAATGAATTTATGAGCTTCATCGGTATTCCCATCAATGCTAAGAAATCCAAATACTCTTACAGAAAGCGCATCAAACCCCAGGGCAAAATGGTAACACGATATGACCTGTCCGATGATTTGCTCATCTCTGGGGGTCACCTGGAGCCCAATACCAATGACTCAAGTCCTTCCATTGATGCGAAATGGATACCCCCCGAGTCACCAGATTTTCTCGATTTCTCTAACAGCAAAGAGGTAAACAGATACCTCGGAGTATGGTTTGCACTAAATGGGGAATGGGACAAACAGGCGGAAATCCTTATCGACAGACTAAAATCTACTCTGACTCACATCCATCCAATTGCAACACATGACTCTACACCAGCTAAGATATGTCATAAATGCGCTTGTAGTTCCGAGGATGGCGTGCCCCCTTAAAGTTACCTCGGCAATTGCCAACTCCTCAAAGAATGTTGCAATTGAATTAGACAAAATGATAACTTCGTTTATAATCAAATACCTGGGCTGCCCAGTTGACACTAATCACCAAATAATCTGGACAGCAATCTGCCAGGGGGGGGTACGGTATTGATAGTGTCTTCGATATTACAACCGCATCGTGTATTACTGAAACCATGAACACCCTGTGTTCTGCAGATGAACACGAATATTGGCAACACAACCACACGGACCGTATCACTGACCCCCATCTTATCTCACTATACCGTAGAAACAACAATCTATGGCTTAAAATAATAATTCATAACATGAACAACGAAATGAGTAATAATGCCATCTCGGGCTTCCCCTTATCACACTATGCAACCTACAGTCACACAAAAGACAAACGCTTTAACTGGTTCAGGCGTACAGGTCACATTATGGCAAAACTTGGATACGCTATCGACTCAAAAAATTACCCTGAAAATGAAGCTGGTGAAACCACATTAGTCACCACCCTTCCCAGACAACTCTACATGTCAAGGAATGTTACCTCCGCAATTCAAAAATATAACCTTAAGCACACAGGTTCCTTTCTGACTCCCTGCGGTGGAATGTTAAAAAACTGGCAAGAAAGCAAAGGCTTTTTCAGGCTGAACGGTAATAGACCCCCTGGATGGCTAACCGCAATCGAAAAGGAAATGCTTCAAAACCCCGTAGATTTGGACCCACAGGCCAGATATGTCAAGAAACAATATAGAGACAGCATAGTACCCCCGGACACGGGTGAGATTCGTTCATTGGAAAGGAAATGGTGACCGAGATTCCATCTCTCTTATCCGCATTACCAATATTGACTTAGAGGCCATGTCAATACAATATACAGAATACAGTAAAAGTGCCAAAACCCTAATGTCTTTGTCAGAATCGAAGGAACCAATAGTCTTCAATACGACTTTGAATATATCATCACCAATGACGGTTGCATCCTAATTCCAACAGGTTCCATTTTCGAATATAATGACCATATGGACCCGCCCTCTTCTGTTCTTGCTAAAGTTAGTGATATTAACTCACACTATGATTACGTACATCTCAGGCAGACAGTATGAGACCATTATTGCCAGAATGAAAAACAAAACTGCGGAAGAAGAAAGTGAATACAGCTGCCCTAGCGACTCAGAAGAAGAATCTACCCCCTTCGCCGAAAAGAGCAAACAAATGGAGGATTATGATATGGCAAGCGATGGTTCCCTATTTGCCGGTAAAAAATCAGCATGCAGTGGTGCAGCATATGCCATAAAAAACTTTGACAACGGAATGCCACTTGTTCGGAAGATGAATATCCCTCCCTCAAGAACTTTCACCGCACCGGGGCGTCTTATCAAAGAAAATATCCAAAACCCTAGTAGCACATCTGCTGAAATTGCGGGACTGCGATTCTTACTTACAGAACAAAAAGAGAAACTCCTCAAATCCATGACTCCAATGGTACATGCCATCGACTCCATGGCCGCAATATCTGCTGTAACAAAGGATGGCAGATCCATGAGTGCCCGGGTCAAATTACGTGAAGCTAATCGCAGAGATGTGCAGGCTGTTCGCCTACTGCTAGAAGAACTTGGCTTCTACAGTGAAGGAGACCACAGTAAAATCATCCTTAAATGGATCAGGGGTCACAATAATGACAAAGTCCATGACAGAGTGGGCCGTACTGCCAAAAGAGCCTCATCCAGAGGGGGTTGTTTAGACATCTCCCGCCACGACCCTGCCGAGGAACTGCCCTTCTCGTTATTCTTTTTTGAGGTCCCTATTTTAGGTGATATCCGCAGTCATATTAGAAGAATTCAACGTCTCTCTCACTATCATAACTGGAGAACTCTCACAGTCTCAAGGGAAGTACTTGAGGATGCTCAACGAGAACAACACCACCCCCACTAAAGACATTTCCAAAATAACACCTAAAGCTTTCACTGCTTCTAGAAGCAGAGAACTCCTGGGTCTCCAAGCCGCTCCAGCACGTTTATTTAAAGAGGGGAAAATCGAAACTGAAAACTGCCCCTACTGCCAACAGAATACAAATGCACCTTCGAACACATCCAACTTGAATGCTCAGGACATAATAATAGTTTGTATAATCTTAGAACAACCCAGGATGTCGAACTAAGGAAAATCATTGCTGAAGAAATTTCAGTAAAGCCTAAACTCCTAAACCCCGGAAAAGGTACCACATACATCAAAACACAACCATCGAAACTTTTTCCACTTGCTGACCTAAGACAGGAAATGAATGAGGAATTATATTTACACGCTCTCCCGGAAGCTAGCATGTACCGACCATCAGATTCAAAAAAGAATACCATTGCTGTGAACGCTAAACCCGAAGTGGACCATGACACGGGAACAATTAAATATCCCGAACTCCAATATGTCCAAAAGAAAGAGTTTTGGAAACTTTTGGCCTGGCACCGCCTTTCCAACAAAGCAGTCCCATGCTCACTTGCGGAGTACTCGAATAGGGCACACGATATTCATGAAGCACTCAATGCATGTAAGTTTGAATCGGGAGATCCTAAAAACTGCTACGCAATCAGAAGAAGCCTCTTAGATATTTTGGTGGATGACAGAAACCTGGACAAAAATGGTTGTGGACTTTTCTCTAACCCACTAAATGCCCACCCTAGAATTCACTCGAGAAGATGCATACCCACCGCAAGAATGAAAAAAAAACCCTCAGGCCCTTCTGCCATCATGGGAAAATTGGCTTTGATGGTCTCGCTTGGGATGCCTACGTGGACCCGATAACAGGCATTATTGGCAGAATCGTTTATGGAAATCCCCCTTTCGATGGGAAAGATAAGGGTAAATCTTCGGCAGTTATGACTACCTTGGAAATGGGACATACAGCGGCCAACACTGTCCCTGGATTTTCAGGAACATGGATCCTTCCGTTGTCTCCCAAAAACCAAAAAAGATGGTTCGATAAAGGCTTTAAACTTGTTTTCAGATTCCCGCGTAACACTATCCCATTTATCCCACATGGCTATTGGACGGGTGATGACCCCTACGTTCTTCCAGGTGGTGGATGCTAAAAGGATGACTTTTCGGATGTTGTTATCATAGTTATAGACAGTGCACCCAGTGATACCCAACCAGCCTTTGACTGGAGGTCTACACAGAAAAAGATTGCCAGATGGTTCCTTAACGTCCTTCCCAAGTCCAGAGTCACGAAGAAGAGGCTAGAATACACAGGAGTCAGCCCTGATATTTGGAATGAAGTTCTGATGAACGAAAGCGAAAAGGTACTTCCCTCTTCACTTTGTCCATGGCCCACTCAAGACCCTTCTTATCACCAGAGTGATAATGAGCCCTATTATGGTGGTCACCACGACACGACAATCACCAATGCAAATTCCAATGGCTACTGCCCGGTGGGAAAGTACTATTACAAGTACTTTACTAAAATTGCGTGATATCTTATATACTTGGTGATATGGGTCGTTTCACATCTTTGAAAATTCATTTACGACCCTTTTTAATTTCCCAAATGACTCACACGTGCCGTTATCAAGTTTAGGTTGGTGTATTTATAGCATACTTTTAGGGTGTGAAAAGCCAGAAAATAATTAATTTCTGAAAGTACTGTCACAAGTACTTTCGACTAGATGTGTTATTAGGTGTTGTTAATGGGCCTAGGATGTCGAGTAAAGCGGTGCCCAACATTATTGGGACCTTGTTCGAACGTGTGCTACGTTACATGCTATTATGATAAAGGTTGGGGCTCAAATCACGTGGTGATGTGGGCCGCGCTCATCAAATACAGAAAAAATCGTGATTTTCATAGTCACCGTCCATATGGTGCACGCCATGTGTGGGTGCATGGTGACCGCATATGTGAATGTATAGAGCTCGTCAACAATCCTAAAATTCGATATACTACCATAGATGAGTGTCCTTTGAGTTGAGGGGTTTAATCCATGTTTAGCTTGCACAATTTATGGCATTCCTCCCAAGCGGAATGCTGGTCACATACTCCACAATAATGCCATTTTGGCCACATTCAAACCCAAACCCAAATTGCCATAGCTGCCTCGATATTGCGATCCATGTGAGTTATAAAGTGATGTATATATCAATCATATCGATCTCAACATTAGTGCATGACCGTACAAGTATCACACCGCTTGCAGAACCGATTTGGATCAACCCTACTATTAAACCGTAGATTTCCAGACACACTGCCACATTTAATTTCAGGAAAATTAATTTTGGAGCCTAATTACTCCAACTGCACGATTTTTTTATTTCCGACCTTGTTAAACTTCAATGTGAATACGTAGAGGCCACTATGTTCCCACTCAGAAAGTCAGAATGATAGCAGCGCACATTCCTAACATATTACACACTCAGTGGTTACTCTGGTAAGATAACATAAACGTAGGGTCTTGCTGTGGTGTTTCGATCAAGGTCCAAAAAATGGGTCTCGTAGTCCACAACATCGTTACAAATCATCTCCGAGCGATACTCGGTACAAAGGTGCCCATTGGGAGAATCCATGCCATGCTACTTGTGTATGCGTACTAGTACGCTGTCTGCTAGGCCTTGGACTCTCTTCAAAACTCAAATATGCACCTTAGACATCGTTCGGGGTCCCCAAAAATGGATCTCGTAGTCCACAACATCATTACAAATAATATCCGAGCGATACTCGGTATAAGGGTGCCCATTGGGAGAATCCATGCCATGCTACTAGTGTATGCGTACTAGTACGCTGTCTGCTAGGCCTTGAACTCTCTTCAAAACTCAAATATGCACCTAAGACATCGTTCGGGGTCCCAAAAATGGGTCTCATAGTCCACAACATCATTACAAATCATCTCCGAGCGATACTCGGTATAAGGGTGCCCATTGGGAGAATCCACGGCATGCTACTTGTGTACCCTAACCTACCATAAGATCGCTTAGTTTAAACACAGTTGTAGGGCTGGGTTTAACCCGCAACTTATCATACATGCCATCATGTCATCAGGTTTATTGTTACATACATGATTAGATGCGATATATAGTTATGATTTGAGTGATCGCCAGCTTGTCCATCGGCCAATGTGTGCTTTTAAAAAATTCAAAAGGTCAGGACACTATCTTAGCAACTACAAAACAATGGAATGTAACAAAAAATGCTACCCCCTTGGCTTCTAGCATCCATTGAGAAGGCTACAAGTGGAAAGCCGACCAATGGGGCATAAGACAACTCAGTTTAGGTCCTTACGGGACTGGGATATGATTGGTAGCCCCCCCAAATAATGGGAAGACCCCTAAATAAATTATGCCGTGAAAGTACTTGTGACAGTACTTTCGGCGTCGAAAGTACTATTACCAAACAGACTATTGGGAATAAATGAATCTCGATCGTCGTCTAAAAACCTTCATTTTGACACAATTTTCGTCGTCTAAAAGTTATTGCCACGTCATCTGAAATGTGCCACGTAAGCGACACGTAAGCGACACGTAAGTCGTCCCGCAATTTTTATTACAAAATATTACTCAAATTATTTATTTGTGCATGATGCTTTCGTACTCGGCGAGTCCCGGTAGATTTTTTTGTTGCATTTTTGTTCATATGCGTGCATATCGTGTACAAGTATGCAAATATGGGTACATCCATGTGCAATTTAGGCCAGCATGCACGGTACACGTTTATGAATGTGCGTATTCAGGTGCTTCAATTCCCGTAAAATAAGTTGCAACTGAGATGGGTACTAGCATATGATACACAAATCTATATCATCGTACAAATTTATTCAAAATACACCAAATATTTGTCTATGATGTCTTCTAGGCAAGAGATTTCGATCATTTCACAGTGCTAAGGCTACTATATTGCTGATACATTGGAATCTATATCTTCAATCCACAATTATTTGCGGCACTTGTAGGTTTTAATTCCCTCGATAGCGAGGTAACGTTGACCGCAATGTTGACGCTCTATCGGAGAACATAAATGGCAGAGCTTTATTGGTCAAGGCAATTGCATCGCACGCAATATAGGTCGATTTCCTCTTCATCTCGTTGATGCCGCGTCATAATAAGCGCCCAAGTGACGTCGATTGGAATGACCAGTGTCCTTGGGGTAACCCATTCGTTCCCTATTGGGCTCTGGTCGGGATAAAGTTCCGGTTCTTGAAGGTCAAAAAACATGTATTTCCGAATTCTCCGGGTGTAGCGCCACCAAACGATCCCTAAGTCCTGTCGGTGTCCCGTATGTCTGTCCTCGAGGGTGTTTAAGAACTTACATATCATCCAGCGGTCTACATTGCATTGAGGACATCGCAGGTGGACCATTCCATGTTTACTGATAGCGTCTGCAGCGTCTTCATCACGATCGCGTGTCCCATAAACTCCGAATCGTAGAATTGAAGGCATAACGTGGCCACGATGTTGCAGGATTTTATACCTGTAGATAACAATGCTTGCAAGGTGATTAGCAGTTGAAGCGAAAGTCGTGCGAAACCCATAGCAAAAGTCGAAAATATATATATTGTGAGGATAAATGTGGAGCTATAATACCTGCAGATGGCAATGCTTTCAAGGTAAGTAGCAGATGTTTGAAGGTATGGTTGGAGGTGCGTATGTTAGAAGAAACAAGGGGAAATGAATCTTCAAGGGTCGGGCAAGAGCTTTTGTACCTGGTCGTGAGTGGACCGCGGGTCGTGCAAGAGTAGTGTACTTTTGGTCCAATCAAATTCGTATATCTCGCACATGCGGGATCACTTAGTCGCCGATTCCCGTATGCAAATATGGGTACATCCATGTGCAATTTAGGTCAGTATGCACGGTACACGTTTATGGATGTGCATATTCGGATGCTTCAATTCCCAGAAAACAAGTTGCAACTGAGATGGGTACTAGCATATGATACACAAATCTATATCATCATACAAATTCAATCTATACACACCAAATAATTGTCTAGGATGTCTAGGAGCACATAAATAAGGGTAAGTGTTGGTGTATTAGGCTAGCAGAATAATACATTAGTGTAAGTATCTAATGTGAACTTGCAAATATAAAATAAAGACTGTACACAAGCGTATATGTTTCCTAACGGCAGTTGCACCACTTTCCATCATCATCATTCTCGGGAGAGGCACCGGAGATCAACTCGGGAATATAGTCCGTGGGAACCGGCATTGTCACTGGGGTTCCCATGTCAGTGACGCCTTGCTCGTCGGAGTATACATGCTCATCCAACAGTTGAAAATACCATGTTTCCCGCGTTTTGCGGATAAACCTCCACTTCGCGTAAGCGGGGTCATGTCTAGTCATGTCATATCTAGGATGCAGCGCAGTATCGACGAACAGTTCCTCGCTAATTAGAAACAAATTCCAGGATTGGCACACACGACATTTTTCGGATTCTATGTGCAGTCGTTCAAGCTGAACAGGTAAGTCTGCAGGGAAATGATGTGCATTCATATTGGAGGTAGCGTGTTATGTAATCGCAAGCGCCACACTATAATACCTGCAGATGGCGATGCTTTCAAGGTAAGCAGCAGATGTTTGAAGGTATGGTTGAAGGTGCGTATGTTAGAAGAAACAGGGGAAATGAATCTTCAAGGGTCGGGCAAGAGCTTTTGTACCTGGTCGTGAGTGGACCGCGGGTCGTGCAAGAGTAGTGTACTTTTGGTCCAATCAAAATCGTATATCTCGCACATGCGGGATCACTTAGTCGCCGATTTTTTAATCAATGAAAGACAAAAACACAACCGAGGCAGAAAACCCCATACACAGGCACATCAGCATATCGGCAAGAAACACAAGCCATTGACGAATGAACATTATTATACACTTCTACCACATTGTTAACATATGTTTAAGTATACTATTCTTATCGAAAAGTAGTCGAAAATCTAACCCTCGGGAGGTTGCAATCCTAAGTCTTACTCGAAATCAAAGTGGAATCAAGATAACATTCTGACTCGTAGCCGCCGTGGTTTCGTTGACGGTAACGTTACGGCTGATCCTGTCGGAACTTGAACCGAAAGGCAAGGTCGTTTCGAAACACACATCGAAAATACCCCAACGTGCATTTGTTGCCTTCCGCATTCCTGCACATATAACATTCATTGTAGTTCCTCCACAACATTCGAAGAGTCATACCATGAGGAAGATAGTCAAAATTCCTCATTCTCATTCTGGGGGCAGTAGGGCATGTTGCATACATGCCAAGAACATAGGCAACAATACATTCTCGCTTGGATGGCATGGTTGGATGAGGTGGCATGTGAAGAAAGAAAAGTGCCAAGCTGAAAAGTGAGTTGTGAGGACAAGGTAGGTGCTTAAATATCTCAGTAGTGTGGCCGTCGTGATTTCAGTTGGCCAATCAAATGACCTCTTTCAGGTGGGTCGGATCGAAGGCCCGCATGTCACAAACATAGCATGTCACAACATTGGAAATGTGAAACGTCGATAACAATTTCATTCAAAATATGTTCGAATACAATTATATTTAACGGTGTTCCAACGATAAGTCAATTTGCTCAATGACAAAGCTATATGTTGTCGCTATATAGCATCAATTCATCCGACGGAACTTGACCCAAGAGCTAAGCTCCTCTCTGAACACACGACAAAAAAGGCTGAGTGAGCATTCCATGCCTTCGCCGTCGACGCATTGTGTATTGTAGTTCTGCCACAACGTTTGGATAGTCATACCCGGCGGAAGAAGAACTGTACTGCTGCATGGGTAAGACTCCCCGTGATTTTTGGCAAACTGGTCGATGTATGTGAAAACAGACTGCCGCTTGGATGGCATGACTATGGTAGAAGTAGAAGCAGGTGCGTCGCTGACGGGAAAAGGGGGCAAATGAGTAGTTTAGGCAAGAAATAGAGCTTATGATCTTGGAAAGTCTTTGACCTGCCGAATTATTAGCCTATCAGATACCCGGTACTAGTCCGCTCGGATCGAAGGACCTACAAGTACATATCTACTATTATTTTGCGACGAAGGCGTGTCTGCGAAGTCCATGATTATCCTGTCTGCATTGCCAATCATTCTATGAAAGCAACCTCTGAAGTATGCTTTTCGGGCACCTTAACTTGCAGATGCACATCATCACCCGACCAAACGGAGTGAGACGGTAAAATGGATAAGAATATACAAAATCTGGAGCGTGTAAGTTGGAGTGTACAAACCCCATTCTTGCTGTATACTTCTGAAAGTGAGGGGTTTTGAAAATTGTGGCGTCCCGCATTTCAATGCGCACCGAGGTAACGATTTGCCCGCCAGATATCTGCTGTCTCACGACGGGGCGACCCTTTGGCCGACCTGCAAAACATGCGACGCATTGGATTTCCCAAAAGGCTAGAAACTGCAGGTAGTCCCCATAGGACCAAGCACTCGTGGAATTCCGTTCTGCTGGATGCCGCGTATCCCCCGGGTACTTAAACAAAGGTCGGCATCTTGCATATGGCTGTCCTAATATATGACCCCTTGCAAAACGACAGAAAAACTTATGCCGTGCGTAATCAGCTTTCCGACAAGTTTGGGGGCTTTGCAGTAATTCGCAAGATAGCAGCCGGTACACGTTGCAAGTTGTGAACGATCTTGAAGCCCGCAGTGCAGGCAAACTGGGTACAAAAATTTCATCCGTAAAGGCAGATTATCATGCACGCTTGCGTCATACATTTGAAATTGTATCTTATGTTCCTCTTCCATCGATTTCTTGAGCGCTAGTTCTGAGGGCGAGGACTCTTCAGGGAACCATAGTAACCAAACGTTTTTATCTGGATTTTCCTTCCGCAAAGTAGCAAGTATTGG
>LGRX02013612.1:0-11532 GCA_001247695.2 Cymbomonas tetramitiformis | reverse complement strand
TTTGACATCTTCCGGACGTCTTCTTGACTGTGTTTGCGGAAGATACCCCAGATATCTTCTGTACATCTTCCGGTTGTCTTAGAGATGTTTTTGAGGAAGACATGTCTTCTGGAAATCTGCAACTTGTAGAAGTTCCACCGAACGTCTTAACACCCCTCTTAGGGGCGTCTTCCTCATTTTTTTGACGATCTTCTACGCGTCTTCTAATGTCTACCTAGGCCCTAGGTAGACATTAGAAGACGCGTAGAAGATCGTCAAAAAAATAAGGAAGACGCCCCTAAGAGGGGTGTTAAGACGTTTGGTGGAACTTCTACAAGTTGCAGATTTCCAGAAGACATGTCTTCCTCAAAGACATCTCTGGAGGGTAACAAGATGCACAGAAGATATCTGGGGTATCTTCCGAATGTTTTTTGGGTTGTTTTTGTATTTTTTGAAAAAAAACTATAAAAAATCGCGAAAAAACAAAAAAACATATAAGGTGCGCAATATTGGGCAAAACCGTACTGTGAAGGTAGAATTGCAAAAAAACAAGTGGTTTGTTCGGGAGAGGGTCAAACGTACCAAGTTACTAAGTTAAAACGGCCGCCTAATTTGGTAGAAGAAACTGCTCTTGTTTTAGAGCACCAT
Organism: Cymbomonas tetramitiformis; assembly: GCA_001247695.2. NCBI lineage: Eukaryota > Viridiplantae > Chlorophyta > Pyramimonadophyceae > Pyramimonadales > Pyramimonadaceae > Cymbomonas > Cymbomonas tetramitiformis. Next base: position 10,905 of record LGRX02013612.1, on the reverse strand, counting down.
CGCTCCTAGCAACGGTCGAAGAGTCGATCACGCGCGCAGCGGACAGTGCAATCTGCGGTCCAGAAAAACCCCCCCGTCTTAATCGGACGGTCTCCATGAGTTACAGAAACTTAAAATGGCATGAAGGCGTGGGTGGGCACCCACGACGCCCCTTGTGCACTAGCGGCGTCGTTGGCGGTAATCGCCTCATATCGCTAGAACACAAGGGGTATCGTGGATGCCCATGCCTCCAAGGGGATTCGAACCCCTCACCCTCGCGCGAGACGCGTTCGGCTTACCATATTTGACCACTCGGCCATGCACCCACGATGATGGAAACTCGCTGCACGGCAAAAGTTATATTCAATAAAATCGCGTTTCCCTACAGAGAGTCCTCGATTTTCCCGTAAAAAACCATCTAGAGTTCACTCGACCGATCCGACGCGATAGGTAAAGGGGCTCGCTGATCGACGGCACTGTTTGAACGTTGGTGTCGTTTCGATACCGGTACGATCACCGGGGTACGGAACGGGATGCGTCAGAGACACGCGAAAGACCTTCTACCCGTCTTCCAGGCATCTTTGCGGCGCTAAAAAGTACCCGTTTACGATACTTCCAGCACAGTTTGACTTTTTAAAGAACTCAGAAAACAAAATGTCTAATTCCTTGAAACGAAAGAATGCCAGCGGGGTGAAGGAGGGTGACCTCCGGGAGAAGTTTGAGTCGTTCGTCGCGGCGGTGGGAGGCACCGCCAGCGACGAAAACTTCATCAAGTGGCTCGTAGCAAGGGATGGGGAGGAGGGGAGCGGAGGCGGTGGGGGAAACCAACGCGGGGAGTCCAAGAAGAAGTTGTCCAAGACGGGCGGGCTCCACTTCCAAGCGGACTTCACCCGCATCATGGTGGAGCGGATTTGCGACGGGCGGCTGGACCCGCTGCTTAACGTAACGGACCAAGCGTTTGCGGCTACGGCCTTCAGGGAGGAAGTCCTGGCCTGCAGCGACGACTACGATGTTCGTGATGTGAGCAGGCGCCTCAGGAACATGATTTGCGATTTTAGAATATTTTGGAGGTATGGGGTGTATACCTGTGTGTCGGGGAGGGGCACCGAAAAGGGAAAGTGGGTTTGGCAAGCCTCCCGGACCGCCCACCCATACTACCGCAAGCACACGGACGCCATTCAGGCGTTGGTCATTGAGACCGACGCCCGAACCAAGTACCCAACGCACGAGGAAAAAAAGGCAGCGTTGCTCAGCATCGACGGGTTGGTGCTGCACGAGCTGCCCGCCAAGGCCTTGGACGCCTTGGACGGTGAGGCGAAGGATGAGATGGGTACGTTAATTTGCTTAATTAATTTCTGTTTCACCTGTTTTGTTGTCTCACCAAGAAGACGTCACCAGGACACCTCAGAGACGTTTTGAGAGTATTCTGCACGTCTTCCTTAGTTAATAGGGCTTAGCTAATAGGCAAGTATGACTGACTGTCTTCTGAGTGTCTTCTGAGTGTCTTCTGAGAGTCTTCTTGTATAACATACTAACATATGCCTGTTTCAGTGGCGGCATGCTTGCAGCTCGAGTTGGAGTCAAAGACGCAGATCGAGGAGCTGGAAAAAAAGGCGGGCAGCTCTAAGGTTAGGAAGGTGGCGGAGGCGGTGGCGGAGGACAACAAGGCGAAGGGGAAGGCGGCATCGGTGGACCCGAAGGGGAAGGCGGTGGCGGAGGACCCGAAGGGGAAGAAGAAGGCGGTGGCGGAGGATGCTGAAGAGGGGTTTGAGGTGGGTAGCCACGTGGTATTGTACTGCGTGGTGGAGTCTCTGGTGAACGATCCGGAGATACTCCCCACGGGGTTCTACCACGAGAAGGGGAAGTCCGCGATATGGACCGCGGACATGCCCCTTCTCACGGGGATGATAACGCACCCACCCAATTCAAAGGATGTGGCCGCCCATGGCTTGAAGTCGGGTACAGCGAAAAAGAAGTCGGTCACCGCCCTTCACTTGAATGGCGAGTATGTTGGCATCAAGGTATGGTTCTGCAAGCACAACCCTTAGAATACACGATATCCAGAAGATATCACATATGTCTTCTGGGTATCTTCCGCACGTCTTCTGGATATGTATTTAGTTTCTTTAATTACGTAAGTGACATTTGCAGCTGATCGTAAACTTTTGTGTGACTGCACCCAGGTGCTCTCTTTGGCCGTAGACAAGGACGACGTTGGCTTTGACAACGCCCCGTTGCTCTTGTCCGCCTGGCAAAATGGCATGGAAATGGCCTTTGTCGGGTTGGAGAAGTTGTACGGCAAGGGCCTCAAGGCGAACGACAAGATCGCCGGGCCGGGTGGCCTCGGGTCCCAACTTCTCACTGCGATGGAGGAGAAGACGTACCCCTTCGGGGACAAGTCAAAGTGGGGCCTGGTGGTTCCCATCAGCCACCTCCGCCCCATCTTCAAGGAGAACTTGCATCGGGCATACGAAACCACCAGCTCCGAAGCGGGGTCTCCGAAGGAAATCCTTTCTAGTGCTAGTAGTGAAGACGGTTCTGATGATTGAAACTGTAAATATGTAAATAAATAGCTTTGTAAAAAAACCTTCTTCTTTGTTCCATTTGTATCATCCTGCCAACGAACTGCATGCGTGTAACCTGGACGCATACGTATAGCGACTTTTGGTAGAGTTACAGAAGACGTCCGGAAGATGTCTTCTTGACGTCTTCTGCACATCTTCTGGGTTCCGGAAGACGTCTTCTGCACATCTTCTGGATCCCAGAAGATGTGCAGAAGATGTCCGGAAGACATCTTCTGGACGTCTTCTAATGTCTGTATAATGATATGTATATATATAATAAGACGTCCAGAAGACGTCCCGAAGATATCTTCTGAACGTCTTCTGCATGACTTCTGTACATCTTCTGGATTCCGGAAGATGTCTTCTATACGTCTTCTGGATTCCAGAAGATATCCAGAAGACATCTAGAAGACGTCTTCTACGCGACTTCTAATGTCTACCATCTTCTGAGTTCTGGAAGACGTCCAGAAGATCTTCCGGGAAGATGTTCAGAAGACACCTAAAAGATATCAAGAAGACATCTTCCGGAATTCAGAAGATGTACAGAAGTCATACAGAAGACGTCCATAAGATAACTTCTGGACGTCTTCCCGGAAGATCTTCTGAACGTCTTCTGGAAACCAGAAGATGGTAGACATTAGAATGCGCGCAGAAGACGTCTTCTGGACGTCTTCTGGGTGTCTTCTGGACCCAGAAGACGTCTCAGAAGACGTTCAGAAGACGTTCAGAAGACGTTCAGAAGACGCGTCTTCTGGTTTTCCCAGAATGTAGGGCTGGGAGTCCCGGTCAGGCCCCTATGACAGATCCCTAGGACCAACACTGGACTGTTGACTGATCTGTAGGTTCCTTCTGTGACACACGCTGTGTCACAGGTAGGCTAGACTCCGAGACCGTCCGAGACCGTTCCGGGTATATCTAGCTTAGGGTTTATTTATCTTACACAGTTTATCCACACGAGTACGGGACTTTCTGATATCTAGTGTACTTGGATATTCCGGTAGGTCGTGGCCCCATCCACGTTTTCTTTCCACTTGCTGTCTTGGCCATGATTGGCTAGTCAGCCGCTTGAAGAGGTGGTGCGCACTTGCGCGTTTGGGTGCGACTAGGATTTGGGACATGGCTTTACGGTAGACGTCTTTTACGGCTGCGAGTCATGGGCACCGCGCGTTGCTATTGCTTGGTTTTGGCAATGTTCATTTACGTTATTCTACCTGCACTGATCCCGCTGGTTCACGTATTTTGGGCTGGTGCTCCGGACACCTTCGACCACACCGACATTTGCAAGTGCCCCACGCTCTTTTCGCCGCTCCGCACGTTCTGCCGTTACGTCTTCGTTCCATTTCCGCCACAACACCCAAACGTGCTGCCGCGCATCATCTTTTCTCTGGCTTTCAAAAGTATGGCAACATCTACTCGAGCTCGCAAACGCCTATTGAAGGACTCCGATTTGGACGCCTCAATACGGCTTTTGGATGCGGTTCGGGACACTCCGACCGCTAGCACCCCACCTGTGGTGCCCCCTGCTGCTTCCAGCAACTCCGACACCGCTGTCGCGTTGCGGAAGCACCTAGTCGACCAACATGCCACGGTTGACGCGGTGTACAAGGGGCGTTTACATCGGGCTTGGGCCAAGGGTATCCGCGAGGATATCCTTGGTTCCAAGAAACATCATTATCGTGGCACTGACGACGCGGACCGCCTCTCCGAGCTGGTGGTGCAGCTTCGTACCGAGTTTCAGTCCGCTGGGCTGGATTTGACTCCCTTTGACCTCGACGACCCCACCTCTCTGGTTGTCGAGAAGGTTAATGGGCTTCTCTACGACGTGTTGGCCCTCGTCGTGGAGCGCAACTCTGTGGCGGACACCTGGCTTCGCGGTACGGACTCCTCGGCTGACCGAGATGGACGTCGTGCCCTTGTCGACATCATCAAGGGGAGCGTGCCTGCCGCGCTACGTGAGAGCCACCAGCAGGAGCACGCGGCTCTACGTTATCCCGCAGGCGTTGACCCGCAGCCCATCTTGGCTCGTGAGCAACGTCTGGTGCGGGATAACCGTGCTCCTGACTGGCAGCCCACCGACGAGACCCGCAAGCTGTCGCTCTACAACCGCCTCGACCCGGTCTTCTACGCGGCGGTGAAGGTGCGGTACCCGCTTGCGGGTGACCTCGGCGGGGTCACTCTCCGCTCGCTTCAGGCCCTCGTCGTGGCTATCTTTCAGGCCTGGGCGCAGTCGGACGATGGGGTGACAGTGCGTGAAAAGCAGACGCTGGGGGCGGGCGGCAAGCCCTCCGCGCTTATCACGTCGTCTGAGTACGCCGTTCTCCTCGACGAGATCGCCGCCTTGAAGGCGCTCGTGCAAGGCAATCGTGCGGGCGCGGCCCAACAGCAACAGCAACAGCCGCGGAGTAAGCAGCATCCGCGAGGCCATCGGGTGGGTGTGCACGCGGCACCGCCTGTGGGGTTCGACAGGGACAACATGAAGGCGAAACCCCTCTGCCACCGCTGCCGGAAAGCGGGCAAAGGTGACACCTATCACGCGTACCGCGACTGCCCTCTTGGTGGGCGCCAGCATTCGTCGGCCACGGCAGCGGCCTTCTGCATTCCTATTGAGGAGGAGGATGCGGAGGGCCTCCACACCTTGGCGCTTGTGCAGGTCTTCCAGGAGGCTGCGGATGATGGTCCGGAGGCCTTCGCCCGTGCGGCGTCGGCTTACGGTCCTCCCGCTGTGCTTTCCGCGGGCGGTGTTGGCGGCATCGACGTGTCGGCCTACGGCTTCAGCGTGCAGCCTGCGGCCGACGGCGCGGGCGACGAGGACATCTTGCGGCGGCTTGATGCCCTCACCACTGAGGTTCAGGCCGCCCAAGAAAAGGTACATTACACTCACGCGTCCTTTGTTCCTGGAAGTGCGGTTGAGGAGCATGCATCGGCTCTGGTGTGTGGCCCTGTTCGGGGGTGCTCTCTAAGAGCTTCTAAGTCTACTTAACAATACAGGGAACCTAGTTCAAGCCTGCAAGAGATATGTATGGCTGTAAGCATGATACATATATGTGAATCGGATCTTTCTTAAATGTCGGAGTTACAACAGCCAGGTGTGGCTGTTCACAGTAACAAATTCAAAACTGTTTCATTCAGCCTGCTCGGCTGCTTTATGCCATGGTTTCCGATCTCGAACTTTCGAACATAACTCGATGTCGACTCCTGTCAGGTCCCATCATACTTCATGAGAACTCGATCTGTCACATCATAGAATCTGCCGACTAGCCCAGTTATATCATCACTATATTCCGAGCCACTCCATATCACTCTGAATAATTATAACTGTGCTGACTTGGCAATATTGGAGGCCATACCAGCTTTCCCTCCAATTTCTCTGACTGCTGGTTTTCCCACCAAAACTCACTTTCGGGTCAGGTATTTCTGTCAGTCATTTCTGTCAGACCCCCTTGTCATCTGGTCACATAAATGCCTGTCACTGATGACTGTCATCGTACCCGTCACTCGTAGCTCTGATGCGCCATCATACTGTCTCGTGACTTACCCTAGCACAACTCTCCCCCCTTTTAGGCGCGCGCTTACGTCCTCGCTAGCGTTAGAGTTCGCCTGTATTTACATTGTCTGGGGATCAACAAACATGCACAGAGATGCTGGCTTCTAAGCCTCGGGTTCTCGGGTCCCGTGCCCCTCAGTCCTTGGGTCTGAGTCCCCCTGGCTTCTAAGCCTCGGGTTCTTGGGTCCCGTGCCCCTCAGTCCTTGGGTCTGAGTCCCCTTCCGCGCTGGAGGTTTCCCGAGGTTCCGTCCCCGAATTACGCTGCCAACGCTTAAACGGTTCTGTCGCCCTGGTACTCCTCTCGCTTTGCGGGTCTTGCGCTGCTTTGCGCCCTGAGGGTTTTAGACCCCAGTATCTTGTTCCTGCATCGAGATCTCATCCGTCTGCGTTGTCAGGGTGGCGATGAGGTCCATGATAGCTGCTGCACTTTCCTCGCTCATGCGCTTGCCCAACTTCAGTCCACGGAACAGATGGTGCAATAAGGTGCGGGGAATCGCGTATACTGCCTGCGCTGACCCCATGCCTCGTGTTCTGGACGCTGAAACTCCTTCTTGCGATGTGTTCTCGTGCTTTCCCAGCACAGCTCTCGCGGGACATGGCGTTGCTTGAGTACACTGCAGCAGGGGTACGGGTAGCACGGCGTTCGTCCAGATATGTGTAGGTTTCATGTAAGGTGTCCCATACCTACAGTAGGAGACGGGGTGAGGATCGGGTAACCCCTTCATCACAGATCGCGTGTGCAGCCCTCGCAGAGCATCCCCAGCTGGGTTCTCAATGAAGTAGTATGCTGGATCGTAGTACTCGATGATCTGCCGGGTACGTTTCACTCGTCGATCAGCCAGTTCCAGATCTGGTACTCCTATAGTCTTGGCCTTGCTGTACTCCTTACATGGTGGGCTCGCCCAGATTACGTCGAAGTGGTGTCGGGGGTACAGCTTGTAGTTCCAGTGGAGAATGTCCTCAGTGCATGTTGCTTGCCACTTGGGAAGAATATCCACTGTCACCACTTCGCAGCCGTCGAACTGTCGTTGGAACTGTTGCTCCACAGATCCAGTCCCACAGAAGAGGACGAGGATTCTCACAGGGTGTTGCACTGTTGTGAGATGTGGCTGGTACACCTGACTGGCACCCTTACTGTAAACCTTCGGAGTGGGGGCTCTCATTGCCATGAGCTGAGCCCTCTGCTCCTGCTGCTGGCCGTGCGTCTCCCTACGCCTCTTTTCTGGAGCCCTCCTCTGCTTCTCCTCATCAGCCTCAAAGGCTCTCAGAGGTTCCAGCCTGCCTCCCTTGCCCTCCAGGTCTTCTCGAGTCCGCCACTGGCTGTGACTGTGTGGTAATCCCTTCCACTTGGTCAACCACTCCTGTACTGACCCGCCAGTTTTCCCGCCTAGCTTTCTGAAGCGCGTGCGAATGATGCGCTCCACCTCGCGCTCCTTCTGCCCTTCTACCATTACTGGCGGTGGTGCCATCTCCTCCCGTCTGCTAACAAAGTGATCTGCGCCTGACTGTACTGGGCTGAGCCTGTCTGCAGTGAAAGTGTCATGTACCTTCCAGTGCACAGGCAGCTCCAGTCTGTAGGCTGACGGGGCTCCTCGGTCCTGTACTGGCAGTTCTTGCTGTCGATCACTGTATAGACACTCTACTACTCGCAGAGGTCCGTGCCGCAACTTGCGCAGCTTGGGTTTCAAGCCCCTGTCACCGGGCAACGTCAGGTGCTGTCCATCCACCCACACCTGATCATTCACCTTGTACTGTTGGAGACGGTGCCGTGCATCGAACTGCTCTATCATACGCTGCTGAGCCAGTTGCAAACCTTCTCGTGCCGCCTGCAGCTGCTGCGCGAACTGCTTGGCCAGCTGGTGAGCGGTACCCTGCTTGTCCGCTGCTGTGCGACCTCCCTTCCTCCTCTTTCACTAGAACAAGGTTTTTGCTTAAGTTTGCTTAAGTTTTCTTAAGTTTTCTTAAGTTTGCTTAAGTTTGCTTAAGTTTGCTTAAGTCGGTATAAATCGGTAGAATTATACACCCGATGACATAGGAATGTCACCAAGCCCGCTTCAGGATGCCCCAGGGTTCACGCGAGAGCCCCAGAATGACTGGCGCGATGCCAGGAGATATGACTCGAAGAGGCTAACTTGTGCAAGGGGCCAAGTTTTTTGTCGGACAGTCGACAATAAACATTTATACACGCTGTATCGGATAGGATCGGTCGTGGTATGTGCGTATAAACCGTGCGATGGATGTTCGTGCGATGGACGCAGTCACGCAGACGGGCGATACGTCATGTCATCGATCCTGGCCTATGATGTGGTTCAACATTTATATCCATATCGATTATGAAATACTTCAAATTTGCGACGTGACAAATGTCGAGAAGTTGCAAGTTCAAAAATTTGAGTTCACTTGGTCAACCTCACCCGTGAAACCCCACCTTTCCTCACGCAGATACTGTTTATCCGTCTAATATAGTTATTTGATTAAAAGATATCCGAATATGATGTAGACACTGTGCTCTCTTAAGACGGTCGGACAAATATACCTTCGGAGGAAGTTGGTGCTGTTTTGAACGGATATGAGCGGCGAAGCTCCTGCTGCTGAAATCGGCCACGCATGGCAAGGTTATATCCGAGGTATCTTTTTGCGACTCATTTCGCAACAAATGTGTCGTGAGTTTTTAAGTTAATGATACTATTTGGGCGATCTGTCGTGTTGCACGTATTGGATGGAAGTTCTCATGCCCTGACCAGCATCGTGATCGTCTAATCTACAGAGAATTTAGGTCGAAAAGCGTAACTTGTCAGCGTTACGTGCATAAGTAATAGCTTGAGCTCCTTTCGAGATTTCTTAAGAGCAGTCCAAAAGCATGCGCACAGCGCACGGCTCCGAGCGCATGTGCTTGCATGCTAACAAATTCAGATTGAGTGCCCAAGATGAATTTTCTCTTTCTCCCTAGCACTGCTCACGTTAGTCCGCAACTAGACGTATTCGTATCCGCCATCGTGTATCCTGAGACTGTTCCAAGAATATCCGCCTTTATATAGAGTCGATAAACAGTGAAGTTGTACTTTTTCTTTTACTAATTTGTGCAATGAGTTCGGAGGTCGTTTCCTTAACTCAAGACGCCAAAAAGGTGCGTGTAATGTTCGATATTGCTGCCTTGAAGCTCGCAGCGCGCATCGTGTTTTCTCTAGTTACACAAAAAGAGATGGTGAAGTGACTAGCTTCTCCTCTCAGCTGAGCCTGAAAGACGTTTCCCGAAACAGGAAGAGAAGTGGACGGAACGACGAGCCTCAGAGCATCTGGTCAGCTTGTGGCGAACCAGATGCGTGTTAAAAGTACGCTCAATTTTATGTCACGTTTTGCCGAAGTCGTGATGAAGAGCCAACCTTGCACTATTCATATCCCTTTCCTTTTCGTAAGCCTTCTCCAAAATGATATGGCCAGAATATTGTTTCCAAGATAGTATTCACACAGCTTATGTCACACGTTATGTGAGTTTGTGTCGCGAAAAAGCGCGCAAACTAGTCACCTCGCTCCATTGGGGAACTCATTAGGCGCATCGCCCATTTAGAGCTCACTCAGCGCTGTGCTGACGCCCGAATAACACAGGACTTGCAAGAAAAGGCGGCCTTGACTGCCTTGGAGGAACCGGAATCAAGAAAACCTGGTCTCGCAGCGATAATCAACTGAAATTTTTGAAGTCTTTTTAAAGCCCGCGCACATATCTTTCGCATCTTGAGTTCACTGTGCCACGACGTTCTGAGGTTTTCAACACTCAGAGATGCCTGTTCTCAACTAAGATTAAATTTCCATCAGGTCCTCTCACCTTCACACAATCGCTTTAGTAACTTGGACGGATTTAGCTTCCTCAAAGGTGAACCGGCCTCCTACGATGCTCTTAAATTGATTCATGGCGTAGCACGGGAGGTACGACGATCAGTTTTCATGTTTCCCCCATACTCTTTGCCAATTGCTAGAAATCGCTAGGCGTGTTTCTTATTCGAAATATGGTTCTTCCTTTTCGAAATATATATTTTAGGATAGTATGCTCCGACAACATACCATCCGACAACAAAGGCTATTATTGCAGAACGTTTTTTCTCAATATTTAGCAAGGATTTGCAAGGGAGCTCTCGTTCTCGTGCTGTGTCACTCTGAGCTCGTCGCAATGCTTTTGGGGTTGGGAACGTTCGTGGAGAATTGGTCTTTCTTGCTTATATAATGTTTTCTACGCTCCCATCTCTTTACTGACCAATTGTCATTTGCAGCGTTACAATATGTGAACGTCAGCTTTAACGCGTTGACCTCCATTAACACCATCGACCCATGTACCGAACTCTGTCAACTGTATGCCCTCTTAAAGCTATTCGATCCTCCCATTTCCATTATGTTCGCTTCACTACGCACGTTTCGCGGCAAGCGCGCATCCTCTTTTGGACAAAGCTGTGCACACGCTGCACATGTCTTGCGCCTGAAGGTACCCCCTCCATCTGAACATGGCTTCGTTCCTTGACGGGCCGATGAGTTTTGTGTGCCGATTCCTCGCGAATAACCGCATCCGAGATATTGAGCCCGTGGCTTCCTGTCAAAAGCTGCAGGTGTGTCCCCGAGTGCGCTCCTCCTGTATTGTAACTCAGAACCTCTTTGGAGAATTCGGCGCACTAAGCAGCACACGTTGTGCCCTCACGCAAAGTCACTTTTTTCTGCGGGCAAAATTCAGGCGGTCCGCGGCGGTGTTCAAGCTTTACCCTCGCCCTCAGCCCCCACACACCTCACCGACACTTCACCCTCACCCTCAACCCCCACACACCTCACTGACAC
>LGRX02013611.1:0-20453 GCA_001247695.2 Cymbomonas tetramitiformis | reverse complement strand
GCAGAAATTTGACCAGGGCCTCCGGCGGCCCCTGCTGCTATGGGGACCCTATCCCCCATCTTCGGGCAAGATACCGCTACGCTGGCCCCTGCCGCTGTTGTCGCAGAAATTTGGCCAGGGCCTCCGGCGGCCCTTGTTGGTGTGGGGACCCAATCCCCCACTTTTGGGCAAGACGTCACTGCGCTGGCCTCTACTGCTGACGTCGTAGAAAATTGGCCATGGACCATCCATCCAGTGTATACCTTACAATGGAAATTCTTTGCAGACAAACCATCACCATGAAGACTGCCACTCAACGCAAAGACCGGTGCAATCAAGTGGGTACCGGGTCTGAAGCGCTCGCGACTAATATGGGACCGCTAGCGAAAAACTACTGTAGCAAAAGTGCAAGAACTCGAACAAGGTGCGGAAGGTAATTCAGGATGTTCCTTTCATGCCGGCTTGCCTTGCCCGGTACAAAGGAAATGCTGTCCCTTTGGCCATTAGAAGACGAACTTATTGCTTGCAAGTTGTGTAGTTGGATCGCAAGGCGGATTTCTTCCGTGAACTCGATGGTAACAGTAGTAGCGAGGATGACCGTAGTAGTTCTGATTCAGATGATTGCGGATGATACACGATGTATTGTATATGTAAATAAACCGTGTGTACGGACACCTGTATTCACACGCCTGATTCCGCTAATTCATGCGGCAAACCCTCACTCACACGTGCGAATGCATGTGTCCACACGCGTGTTTCAACGAACTCGCTCCAATTTCGACGTCGATACGTAAGGATTGGCGAATTCCAATCTCCCATACGTCTGTCCACACGTCGTCCGTACGCATGGGTTCGTTCGGCGACACGCCCCCATGGTGCCCACATCTGGCTGATGAAGGGGCAAGTAACGCTCGGGCACACCCAAGCCCGAGTGCAATGGCTGTACACACGTGTGGACAAGCGCAAACGAGTGGTGCAGCACGGGTCTCGCACTGTCCATACGCCCGCCCACACGTCGCCCGTACGCGTCGGTACGGTCCAGGGACACGCCCCCATGCAGGGTGTATTGCTGCTTCTTTTTTTCTTTACGGCCTGCAACCGGCAAATCCACTGGCCCGCTTTCGACCAATACGGCCAATCTCCAGAATTGCCCGAAATTTTAATTTCAAGTATGGTGATAATGCAAAAATCGCATAATTTTGCATAAATTTTGCTATTTCCATATTAAACGTCACGGCCCGCACCCATACATCCCATCGGCCCGCATTCGGCCCGGAGTGGTGAGCTACGGCCCCGGGCCGGCCCGCCATGGTAAGCAATATACCCTGCCCCCATGGTGTCCATGTGGCTGATGAAGGGGCAGGAAATGCTCGGGTACACCAGGCCTGGGTGCGATGGGTGTCCACACGTGCGGACAAGCGCACAATAGTGGCACGGCACGGGCCTCACACTGTCCATACGCCCGTCCACACGTCGTCCGTACGCATCGGTACGTCCATGGCTACTATCCTTAATCCAGATCCTCCCACAAGAATCTAGCGCAAATGGGCATGGCGACCTTGTATGTCGTATATAGTGGCCCGGCATATGCTTTGGGGCAATATTTATGAACCTTTTGAATTATCTATAACATTTCTTTGCTTGAAATGCCGATGGTTTGACCTTTAATCTTAGCGTGGTTTGGGTGGGTGCTTTCACAGAATTTTAATCAAAATGCTAGATCCTGCCACAAGGATCTAGGGTACCGACAACTCTAGGCCTTGCTACACGAGCTCGGGTTGGTGCGTATGTTATTAACCCTCGAGAATATGACCAAAACTAATTTTGTAAGCCCTTTAATATCATACTAGCCGGATTAATCACCGCATATGCGCATGCCATGGTGTAGTACCCTCGAACTTCAATATTTCCATCATTATCAGGGTCTGAAAATCGTATTCTAGAACCTCTAGCGGTAGTTCTAACCGTTCAAAAAATCCCCCAAAAATCCCAAGGAGACTTTGAAGTCATATTAAAGTACTGAAGTGCTCACCAAGGCAAAGATCTAGCCTTAAAGCTTAAAATGAACCAAGACTCACGCCCGAAATGCGAAATTATCCCCATACTTAAGGAATGTGTATATCTTACCCATGTGACCGCGTTCGTGTGATGTGTCCAATATACATTATCCAAGTCGTATTTTGACCCAAACATGATTAATATACATGCATACCTTGAGATATATCATGTCTATGGTGGCAAAGGATCGATATACGATTGGCAAAAAATTATGGAAGATACACCCCGCTTTTGAAGCTTTAAAAGGCGTAGCAGTTCAAAATTTGGTTGGGGCATGCTATAAATGCATTAGCTAGGGGTATATATATGATGGATTCTCGTCAAACCACGCACCACACTACTTAGTATAGGTCCCATGTGGAAAGTATTCCTTGGTGTTGACTTGTGGAAAGCTCGTGGGGCGCCTAAATAAATTATTGAAAAAGTGATCATTGTGGGAGGATCTAGAGCGTTCTAGGTCCTCCCACAAGGATCTCGGGATAGTAGCCATCCAGGGACACGACCCTATTATGGTGTCAATATGACTGATGAAGAGGGGGCAGGAATTGCTCGGATACACCCAAACCCGGGTGCAATGGCTGTACACACGTGCGGACAAGCGCAAACGAGTGGTGCAGCACGGGCCTCACACTGTCCATACGCCCGTCCACACGTCGTCCGTACGCGTCAGTACGGTCCAGGGACGGAACCCGGTCTTTTTTGTCGCATGCATGGTCATTTATGTCGCTGTCGCAAGAAATCTTTCTGTCGCACGTCAAAAATTCCGAATCTTCTGAAAAAACCGGAAACGGGCAGTCGTTCCCTTAAAGGGACGATGCAATATTTCACAAAAAAAGGTTGGGGGACGAAATGACATCGTCATCGGAACACTGTCAAAACTGCTCAAAAATTTTCCACGTCACAAATTTTGATGTTCAGCGTCGTCACTCGCCTTTGGAAGATACACCATCCCCCCATCGACTATTTTTCGACCGCCCGATCGAATCGTCGACCGAACGATCGGACAGTCAGATGACAGATGCTTGAAGAAGGGCATCTTGAAGTTGTCGCAAGGATCTTGAATACAACACAATCCTACATCAACTAATTTTCGACCGATCGATCGAATCGTCGTCCGAACGATCGGACTGTCCGATCTCGCGTGCTAACGGATACGTTTCCGCAGACAAGATCTTGAAATTGTCGCAGCGATCTTGAATATACTCCAATCCTACATCAACTAATTTTCGACCGATCGATCGAATCGTCGACCGAACGATCGGACTGTCGGGTCTCGCGTGCTAACGGATACGTTCCGAAGATAAGATCTTGAAATTGTCGCAGCGATCTTGCATATACTCCAATCCTACATCAACTAATTTTCGACCGATCGATCGAATCGTCGACCGAACGATCGGACTGTCGGATCTCGCGTGCTAACGGATACGGTTCCGAAGACAAGAGCTTTAAGTTGTCACAGCGATCTTGAATACAACACAATCCTCCATCAACTAATTTTCGACCGATCGATCGGACCGTCGACCGACCGCTCGATCAGTTAAAACACAGAAATCCGCTCGATCGATCAGAAATCCGCATTGGAAATCGAATCTTGGGGTTGTCACAAGAAGTGTCGCATAGTCGCAAGACTGTCGCAAGGATCTAGAATGTAGAAGATCCACTCGGGATACGATACTCACTCGATCGTCGTAGGTCACATCTTGAACAACTACAGTATCCTTAAGCGGCCGACAACCCGTCATTCCGAGGCGCCGACAACGACCAACCGACCTGTGTATTGCTGTTTTCTGTTTTTTTGTTTGACTGTATTAGTTTCTGAATAGCGCACTGTTTCCTGAAGTCCTGTCTGCTCCGTTTTTTTTTGTACTTTGTTTCTACGCTGGGATTGCGCGCTTCCGATCTCCAACGCTCATGCTCTGAGCGCGATGTGCTTTCGTTTTGCAGGATCTCGTGCGTTAAACGACGGCGACTGAAGTCCTGGCTGCTGGCTCCCTTTTAATATTTTGTTTTGACTTTGGTAGTGCGTCAATTCCTTCGGGAATTTTGCAAGCCGACTCCCATTTCTGCACTTTAGCGTGCAGTCGCTTACAGCAATTCGTGCGTTGTCGGCGACTGGCGCACTGTCTCCCTTTCCGAACTTCGTTCGTTTTTATGGAGGGAGTGCTTGGAGCCCGTTGGGCATCTTGCCCGTCGGGTCGGGTTCGATTCCCAACACCTCTGCTGACTGGCGTGCTGTTTTTTTGCAGGATAGCATGGGATTTCGGCGTCAGCAATGCTGTCTTTTTTTTGTATTGCCTTTATGCAGTTACGATGTGTGAGCTATTTTCCTGATGACTATCCTGACCTGTACTAATTTACAGATCTGTGCCCTCAGGAACTCTGTTTCGCCGTCTGTCGCACTGGATGGAGCTGCACGCATGTCGGCCGAGTTCGAAGACTGTTATTGCCTACTTTAGGATAGTTGAATTGTTTAATTCTATCACATTTAGTTTTAGTTTGCTTGTTCGTTCTTGCTACATGCTTTTACATTGTAATAATAGTATATGTTGGATTGGAGCAAATTCCTGTTTGCATCCTGCAGTGTTCACGTGAAGATTGTGCTCTGATATTGTAATAATAGAGCATATTAACAATGTGCAAAATTCCTGTTTGAAACAATAAACCTATTATTCGTCTGTGTGTTTTACCACTGGTTTGTTTTCGAAATTTTTTAATAAATTTCTGATAAATTTTTGCGACAAAATACCCCCTAGAAGTCTATTTTGTCGCAGCTGCGACAAAATAGACCAGCAGTGACATTTATGTCGTACCTGCGACAAAACGATCTGCGACAAAAATGACAATCAATGCGACAAAAATGATCCGCTACCTCCAGGGACACGCCCCCATGGTGTCCATATGGCTGATGAAGGGGCAGGAAATGCTCGGGTACACCCAGGCCTGGGTGCGATGGGTGTCCACACGTGCGGACAAGCGCACAATAGTGGCACGGCAAGGGCCTCAAACTGTCCATACGCCCGTCCACACGTCGTCCGTACGCATCGGTACGTCCGGAGACACGACCCCATGGTGTCCACATGGCTGAGGAGGGGGGCGAGTGCTCGGGTACACCCAGCCCGAGTGCAATGGCTGTCCACACGTGCGGACAAGCGCAAAGAGTGGCACGGCACGGGCCTCACACTGTCCATACGCCCGTACACACGTCGTCCGTACGCGTCGGTACGGTCCAGGGACACGTCCCCATGGTGTCCATATGGCTGAGGAGGGGCAGAAGCGGCATTTCTCGCTGTCCGCGCGCGTGGACAGCAATTTCCAGTGGTTCATGCGTATGGACGGCACCTATCCATACGGTCGGGCAGTGTACGGAGCGTCCACACGCGTAATAAAATCGGGTAATAAACTAGCATACGTCGTCCACACGGGGGCGCACGTATGGACGACGTGTGGATTTATCGTATGGACACCGTATGAACATCACTTTTACAAATTAGACATTTTCACACGTGTGGATTTAGCAAAAAAGGCGTCCATACGACGTCCGCACGCCATCCACACGTCGGACGGACGGTTTTTCACGCGTGCGGACAGGCCAATAATTTGTAGGGACAGGATCCAGATTCACCAACCTCCCCACCACACAGCCCCGAGGGCCAGATCTCGCCGGCTTCTTACCAAGCGTTTGCGCGTCTGTTCCTCCACAACCGGTACGTCTACCTGCGGGAGACCCACCTGCATCCAAGCATGATACCGGAGGATCATTGGCCAGCAGGGAAGTACACACCGGAGTTGGTGGCGCGAATTCAGTTTGGAGCTGACCCAGGCTTTGACAACACGTGGCAACACTGCCACAACCGGTATCCACCTGGTATCGGGGAAGTGTTCGCTCATGTACCACAGCAGGAGCAGCCACAGGCAGCCGCCCCGACCGCCATCGTTCACACCACCCCTTACTGCCCGGTAGTGCTCACAGGGGAGGGACTCGGCTCGGGGTTTATTCCGGATTAAATATTTGACATTTTTGGATTAACTTTTTCTTCCGATTAGAATTGGATTAACTTTCTAAGTGACACCATCGAATTACGGTCAGGTCCTACTGTATCGCGGGGGTGTGAGGTGGCGGTACTTCAGCAGCGGTAGCCGCGAAGGCTGCCTCATGGTCGTTCCCGCGCGCAGCCATCATGAGCCACTGAGGTTGCGACTCTTCATCCCCGGCCAGGCGCCTGGTTTCGGCGTGGATGAGATGCTGCTTCAGCTGCGTTGCCGTCAAGAATACCTCCTCATCTACCTATATTCAAGATATCTCGGGAATAGATTATGTCACATGCCACCTATCGTTTGTACTATGAACTATCACTAGGTACCGCGGAGGTACCAGCGATTCAGCGTGTGCAATATTTTGCGTCTGGCACACCCCCTTCTTCTAAACAATTTATTGCATGTAGCATGAATCATAATTTTTCCCACCATTCGATTCTAAAGCGTTTGTATTCATTAGGTGAATACCTTTCGTTTGAGCTGCTATCGGTTGGCCCCATCCGCAACCGCATCATCTTAGCATTCAGTCGCGACTGCAAGCTAAGTTGGTGCGGTGTGAGATGGTTTCAACCACTTGCGGCTTTGCATAATAGGGGTTTTCGTGAGAACCTTCTCACGAAACTTGGCAGTGATATTGTTCATATCAATATCAGTGCACCCTCAAGAGCATATGGCAAGCCGTTGAGTATATTAAAGACGACCGCGTAATGGCATGATGCCTTTTGGGTTTGAAACCCAAACCCAAACATGCCAAACAGCGAAGGGCTTCCCGTGAGTTCCAGCGCACGTAACTTTGCAAAATATATTACTAAGATGTATATATTTCACATTTCTGAAGTGCAAGGTTTGCGTTAGCTTGTGCGCGAAGTTAACATATTATTTCTTTGACCCAGATTTATGAGTTTGAATATCACGCTAAAATCTGCGTCAAAGAAATAGTTATACCACTTTGCGCATAGATTTTTTTAGACCTTGTGCTTCGAATATATCAAAGGTAAATATCTTGGAAATACTTCTACGCAGTCACGTGCGCTAGAACGCACGGGAAGCCGTTTGCTGTTTAGCATGTATTGGGTTTGGAAACATTCGAACCCAAGCCCAATAGATCTGCCAAAGAAATATAAATTGATCGGTTTGCCAACAAGTTATCTCAGGCCTTGAGCTTCTGAGAACTGAAAGATATATATCTTGTGAATATTTGTGCATTGTTTCGCGCGTTATAATGCACGGGACGTATTTTTCAGTTTGGCATGTATTGGGTTTGGGTACACTCGAACACAAACCCAATAAATCTGCCAAAGAAACAAATTGATGGCTTTGTGCACAAGGCTTTTGAGGCCTTGGGCCTTTGGCAACTAAAAGAGATATATCTTAGTAATACTTTTCCAAAGCTACGTGCGCTGGAACTCGCGGGAAGCCCTTTGCTGTTTGGCATGGTTGGGTCCAAACCCAAATCTGCCTCATGATGTGAAGCACGCGTTTTGCGCATAGCTTACATCAGAGGTTGTGGGTTTGAGGGAACTCAACTGTACTATGTACTCCGTACAGCAGACTAGGCATCTCACATCAACATCATTCAGATCGGTCCTACTGTACTCCGCACTGAGTACTCTTATAGTTGTAGTTGCTTTTTGTACTTAGCCGTTTTACTTGCGTTTCTGGCTCTTGTGCTTGCCTCCTAGCACACTGGTGCAACGGTTGGTTTCGCAACCTCCTTGACTATGATGGTAACGAATTCGTCTATGATCGTGTATACGACCGGCACTGTTGCGATGATTGCGGAAGGTCATACACTTGTTATGCGAGTGACTGACCCACATCGATACATATGTGTCGACCGCGCGGATTGCGAGTTCTAGCAGGATACCGAAGTCCCACAGTTGCTGTCCGACTCCGACTCCGACTAAGGTATAAAAGCTCAATACCTCTTACTTAGCCTTCATTTCTTGCTTTCGCTCACCATCGTGCCACCCCTGCCACCTCCTACCATTCTGAGAGCCACGCACCTGATGCCAACCCACGGCCACTTTCTCCTTTTCAGATGCGTTCTTCCCGTCATCCGGGAAAGACGCCGTTCACGCGAGGAATCCTTTTTGCACGTGTGGGTGGAAGAGCGATTTCTGTGGGCTCTTGAATCACGTGAACGTTCTGCGCACCATGACGAGTACCCTTTTACCACACATCAAGTCAGAAGACGGGCAGTGTTCCCTGTAAGGCTTGCGATATACTTTGCTGGGCCTGACGAGTATTCAACACTGGAAATGCAGGATGACGATGTATATTAGAGAATGTCTCGCTATAGGCACTTACATGTCTTTCGCGGCGAGGCGTCCTATTTTCGCAACTGGTCTCGTTGGATTTGCGGTATGCACTATCACGATTTAACCGAACTCCGGCGTAGGTGGTTGGTCGATCACCATTGGGACTGGTACACCGGCTGGTTTCGCAATCATCAAGTTACCTATGATGGAGATGGCAATATATTTAATGCTCGCTTATACACCTGTGCTTGTTGCCAGGATTGCGGTTCTCGAAAGACAGTTCTTGAACGTTGCAATCACATTCCCATAACAACGTCCCCATACGTACATTACACTAACCGCTACCCACATCGCTACATCTGTGTCGATCGGGAGGCTTGCGATAGTGTGACGGAGCTTGCAGAAGCTGACGAGGACACAGATTTGGAACATGGCTATCATTGGGACGAAGACTCAACCGATTTGAATCCGTCGGCGGGTTCCCTGCACGATTAGTCACGATTAGTCATAATTAGTCATAATGCACGATTAGTCTTGAATAGAATACACCTGGAACGTAACAACCACTGTGTAATGATGTAACATACAATGATTATAAAAAAAATGTGAAGATCGGTGTTCTTATACCATTGCTTGTACCATACACGTGTTATGCTATTGACTAGTAACCCACATCGATACATATGTGTCGACCGCGCGGATTGCGAGTTCTGGCAGGATTATACAGTTGCTGTCCGACTCCGACGACTACTAAGGTATCAAAGCTCAATATCTCTTACTTAGCATTCATTTCTTGCTTTCGCTCACAATCGTTTCACCCCTGCCACCTCCTACCAGTGAGCGACGCGCCTCTGCAAAATCGTGA
This sequence comes from Cymbomonas tetramitiformis, assembly GCA_001247695.2. NCBI lineage: Eukaryota > Viridiplantae > Chlorophyta > Pyramimonadophyceae > Pyramimonadales > Pyramimonadaceae > Cymbomonas > Cymbomonas tetramitiformis. The sequence goes on along the minus strand of LGRX02013611.1, from coordinate 11,255 downwards.
TGCCTTCAGTGTTAAGGTTTGGTGTGCATCGGAATCTTGCCAGTGTCGATGTAGATGCCACTCATCGCCATGAGATGGTGCACCGACCATGCCCCGTATGCAATTTGCACCAGTGGAATTTGAGAACGATGGCAAACCGCCCTGTTTCCGATGCTCACAGGCATGATCTGATAATGGCTACTGTATGTGGCGCTTTACCCGGCGAACTCGGTTTTATCTGTTTTTTGAATTGGTACAGCCGGAACGCTATCCCGATCGCGCTGAATATGCAGGGGGTGAAGCGTGGACGACTCCGCGATTAATGGTTATTCCAGTCGACGTTGTCCGCCTATTGGTCTCGTGTTACCAGAATGACGAAACGACACCTTTCGACGAGTACTGTATCAGTTGCGATTGCCTTAGTTGAGCAGGTATAAACGCACTCACCTTGTCCTCACAACTCACTTTTACGCTTGACACAACTACTGACCACCCTTAGCGCAAGCGCTACCTGAATGCCCCAAGGCAAACTCGTCACGAAATGCGATTATTGTGACCTTCCTGCAAACGTTCGCATATGGTTTAATGCTGGTTCGCATCTTGTTGCGATAACTGAGCATACCGAACATTTCGCGTGTATGCGTTGTTCTTACGAAATATTCATGTGCCAGGAAGCAATGGATGACGAAGACGGAGTATACTCGGAGCTGATAGATTAGTAGACCATTACTTTCCGGCGTCTGAAAGGCGTGGAATGAACTAATTCGAGATCTCTTGCCTCGCAGTAATACTAAGTACTTTGCAATGTAATAGTAACGCTACAATATGTTGTACGACCATTGGTTGCTGACTTATGGCTTTTGCGACATATCTATATTAGGTCGTGACATGCTACTACCCATGTTTACTTAGTGCCTGTCTCACCATATAGATGTTCCCATGCTATGCATTTTCATTTTTAAGTTTGCTCCCAATCGACCCACCTCCTACCCACGCTCAAAGAAGAATGCCTAGTTCACACTCTCGCACGGTATATGACAAAAAGCACATACTATTTCAGCTTGTTCTCCCGTTCATTCGGGCCAGGTACAACAGGCGAGTACAAGAGAGACTGCTGGTACAAGAGGGATTGCCACATGACTTCTCTTCTCTGACTTCCGACCAACTTGAACAACTTCATCGTCAAACCGAAGAATAATTTTACCGTGATATTGTTTTTTACCTACGAAATGACGGACGTGACGGAGGGTGCCTTAGTTAGTGATTATAGTAACGCTATAATATGCTGACTTATGGCTTTTGCGACATATCTATATTGTAACACTACTGACACTAGCAAACATTGTACTTGTAATTAAACGAATAGACCACGTTCATGCAACAATACCCGTGTGATGATAGTTGTATAGCCGCGTTTTTTTACGCGGGGCTTGTGTTTATGAACACACCGAATCCAAAGATATATATCTCTCTCCGTTGATTGCTTCTTCTGCGTTCTTATGATGTTCTATTACCTTGCCGACGGAGATAAAAAACTCAATAAACCCATATCATAGTGCCACGTGTCAACGGTTCACTGTGCGATATGATGACGTGTCATGACGTGTCAAGAATATGCTCATGCGATTTGATGACGTGTGATGCCAAATTTGGTCTAAAAAAAGTACAAAAGCAAAAAAAACGTCGTCTAAAAGTAGGTTCAAAGAGTCAAAAATACCAGATTGTCTGTTATGGGCAACGCAGCGGAGCGGGACGTCTACAAGGAGACCGCGCACGAGGTGAACGCTGCCTGGAAGTCAAGGTACCCAGGACTGAACCCGAAGAAAGGCCCACTATGGCCGCATCGGAGGCCAAGGTTGGCACTCAACCTGTGAGGAGCCATCTAGAAGAGCCCCGATGCCGGAGGGGGATGTTCAGCTGACCGAGGTGGATTCCGAGGACAGGCCGGCTCCAGCTGTGCCGCAGGCCGAAGTGGGTGCACACCTGGCGAGGAGTGCAGGAGCTCAGGCACCCCTGAGGGGCATCAAAGCCGAAGCAGCAGTGGCAGCGTGGCTTTGGGGAATGCCCAGAACATAAAGGGCTTTCCTGTATGCGAAGACTCCGGAAGAGTTCGACGCAGAAGCTTAGGTCCCTGCCGTGACAGCAAACGCACTGGAGAGGAAAGTGCAGTTGATGGCCTCTCTGCTGAAGAGCACTAGGAAAACATTCAGCCGCCTCGTGGCTACGCTGGCCGTGGAAGGCAGAGTCAATGATCCCAAGGACATCGACGTTCTTGTAGTAAGAGTTGGCAGAAGCAGAGCGACTAACGGCGTAGGTAGCAGCAGCAGGACCCGGATGCTTGGTATCGATACCTATCGTGGACGATCGGTCTTAGCTGACTATATTTAGCCACAAGTAATATAATAACTCCAATTGGCGGCGGTGGTATCAACTTCACACAAAGGTCGATTACTTCGCTGGGTTAGGTTTAGGCCCCGTTTCTATCGAACGTATCATGGTCAGAGAAGTCCGCGGGGAGTTGAACCCTTGTTGGCATATTTTCATATGCGTTTCTAACCAACTAGACTATATATATAGGTTATTTCTTTAAGTCGATGCCCCAAATGTGCAGTATAGACCGCGATATACTTATAATGAATAACGAAGATAATGGACTTGTTTAATGTACAACATAATGTTATAGGTACGATTTTATATGCTACTTATATAATATACCATTGTATCTACAATCTAAAATACGATCGCTTGCCTGACTGTATTCCATTCCTAAAATGATATATTGCGTATTATAATCATATAGAACATTACGCGCGATTCAGGAAGAATGGTTGCACAATCTTTAGCACACTCACAATCAACTCGTCATCTGAAACCGATTTGATTGGTGCTATGGGTTGGTGATTATGATGTATCGATTGCATCTGATATGGTATCGATTGCTTCATTTGGAAATTTGCATCGATCGATTCTGTTTTTTCGATTCCCGCTAATTGCTCGATTCCGATTTTTCAGATTCCTAATCGATCGATTCTGATAGTCACAAAATGGTATCGATCGATAGTAATATTCTGATATATCGATGGGTGTATTTCAGTATGAGCGTAGGCAAATGTCAAATATCGCAGTATGAGCGTAGGCAAACCATTTAATAGCAGACTGAGCGTAGGCAAATGATTTTAATGCTAGTCTGCGTGTAGGCAAAAATGATCTTAATGGCAGTATGAGCGTAGGCAAATGAGTTTACTGCCTACGCTCATACTGCCATTAAAACCATTTGCCTACGCTCATACTACCATTAAAATCATTTGCCTACACGCAGACTAGCCATAAAATCATTTGCCTACGCGCAGCGACTAGCCATAAAATCATTTGCCTACGCTCAAACCGCTATTAACTAATTTCGTAATTTGCCTACGCTCATACTGCGATATTTGACATTTGCCTACGCTCGTACTGAAATGAATCCTATATCGATATATCAGAATATCAGACCTATCGATATCATGCCTTGTGGCACGCTGGTCACAATCGCGACATGACAAGAAATGGGCAGAACAGTGAGAAACTGCTCATTAGGCTAATGGAATCGCGCCACATATGGGCGCAATCAAGGTGAAAGTTAATAAAATGTGGCTAGAACTGCATTTTGAGTCAATTTTGGGACCTTAAACCCCAAATTAGGGGGCATATTAGGGAGTATGCATACCGTATTTCCACGTCACGGGCGCGGGCGTTTGCAACACGCCACCTCATTCGCTCATCGCGGTGACATTTTTTTCGCGAGCGTTAGGCGTGTCGACGTGATTTCGCTTGAAATCGTTCGCGAAGAGATGCTGACTACCCGTCGCATGCTTGATGACTGCTCGATCGTACGGAACAGATAATTCCCGCTTCGTGTCCTATTTCATTTACCGGAAGTTCTCCCAACCCAAGTGTGGAGACCGAGGTACCCTACGTTGCCCCACGCACTTCATGGGAGGCATCGCCATGTCGGTGGACATTGGTGTGGACGCCTTGAAGCGTTTGAAGTCCAAGCCGCTCTCCTCGAAGCACCGGACGGAGGCGAAGGTGGGCTCATTTTACACCCATATGCTGACCACCCGGTGCGCCATTATAAACTCCGTGGACGCAGAGGTGGTGCGAGGTTGTGGGGAAATCGACGAGATGGAGATCCTCCAGTTCTTTCGGGAAAATACTCCCATACTCGGACACACTCACATGCCATCTGAACTTGCGACTTGGAAGACTGGGGACATGTGTTGATCCGTTAAAGCCGTCGATAATCCCCTTAGCAACCTCTACACTAAAGACAAAACACCCACAACATCCCCCCAATTTCGATAAAAAGTGGCTAAAGATAATCTATATTTCTCAAACGATGCAAGATTACTACAAATTCAAAAAAAATGTGGGCACCCCACTTCATTGATGTTGGGCCCCATACGTCCATAGAGTGGATAAAAGGCTTGCCAGACTGTGCACGTTATAGTAAGTGTGACAGTTATATATGGTGCCTCCCATCTACTTGACCTACTTGAGCTGCCTGAGACCTTGAGCTCTTGAGACTTCTCCCTACCCACAGGCGTGTCTAAGTTGACATCAAGATATCTCCATCTAGTGTGTTCATGCGAGCACCTTGCTTCGGAACGGATGAATCATAACTTTCAGGTCGGGTGCAAGTTAGACTTGCGGGGTCTTCAACTCAAATACTCGCCCATAAGCTTGCTTGTGACAATAGCACATCCTCTCATCCACATCTCGCTATGTCTTCAACTTCTTAGGCCTAACATGTGTGCAGCTTTGCAGGTAAGCTCCACTGGGGTGAGATTCGTATTATAACCTTCACCGACTTCAAGGTCCGCCTCCTTCACAAAACAGCAAACCAACACTTTTCAGCCAACTTTGCTTGTCGTCGCTCAATGTACCTCCAACTATTGCAACCACACACTCGAAAATTGTCGTGTGGAGACCTTGACTGCCAAATTTATAAAAGTCTCAGCGCATCCTTCAAGGTGCTATTACACGGCCTCATGCATGAAAGCACTTGAACAACACGCGAGGTGCATAAGTAATAAAATACCTTCGCTAGTGCACTGATCTTCTCGGCAACCTCTTGCTGAGGTGTTATGGCGGTATTCAAGAGGTTGCACGCGATTTCGACGATACCATCACTATGCGGAAGGGCCATGGCTTCGACTTCTGCCAAACCTCCTGGTCAAATGAACACGCAGCCTTGCGTTTCAGGGATTCATCTTCCGTAAGCAAAAAGATGAAGAATGTGCTGTACACATCCTAGTGTGCAACGCACGCCATCTACCACGTTGCACAAACTTGCAAAGCACTCTTGCAGGATACAACCTTTTTCTTTAGTTTCTTTTTTCTCTTAATTTTCTACGAACTCTCGAGACGAGCTAACGGAGCAACGAACAGGTTGAGGCTTTCTCCGATGTAAACACACGTGCGCTGAGCGTCACCACACGAGCTTAAGAAGCAAACGCGTGGTGGCTTTCCCCGATGCATCCACACGTAGGTTGAAGGTCAAAATATGAAAAGCGTGTCTTCTCATTACCTCCGCGCGCACTGACTCTTTTTGCGACGCGACGAGCCATAGCAAGGTCGTCCGTATGCAGTGCAACATTGAAGTTAACTACCCACGGACAGGCCCCAAGGCATACGATGCCACTCTGTACCATGGCGTTTGATGGCCCAAACTCCTGCCCAAGGCGAAAATGAGAGCTTTTATTTAAAAAACAATCCCAATGAGCGAGATACAGAAAGTCCACAGGACAGATCCGTTTATGACTTGCTGTGACATGGTAAAACACCCTATTCTCAGTAAACCAACGTCGCCACAGCAAGAGCGTGTGATGCTCGAAGGAGAATAGAGTATGCTCAGAACTGCAGGCGAAGTTACCAAAGGAGAAACATCTGTCTGCATAACTGCGCAAAACTAGCCCACTTCTCATAAAAAGCGAACGACACGCGGTGGATGGGAGAGCTAGCTTGTTCAGTGGTATTACGGGTTCCAGTGATAGAAGTCCCGAAGGCGCGTGTTTCCACTCTCCTTTGCTTTCGCCATCAAAGTATCCGAATTGTCGCCGAATATCCGCCAACTTGCGAGCGGAGCTGTTCGCACTGCCGTACGTGTATACCGGTACTTTGAAATCGGATCCAACGTGTCGTCCAATCTGGTGAGCTAACTGCGGCATCAAGCTGACGTGAGAAACCGCTCTAAAAGTGTAAGGGTAGTCATCGTAGAAAGCGTGTCACACACTCTGAGAACGTCCTCCGTTCGTAACAACAAAACAGAGCAACCATGATCGCCTTGTCACTGCAGACTTTTCACACGCAATTCAAAGTTTGAACTAGTTAATCCACTCGAGCCATGTTAACAATCTCAAAACCATAGCACGCACCTCAACCGCTTGCTCAATTGGAACGGAGGTACAGAGTGGAGAGCATGAAATGTGGTCCACGGATCCCAGGCGTGGGTGGCTTGCTTCGTGACTCTGGAGGTCTATCTTGGTTAGAGCTGCGCCCACAAGAGCTACCACAGCACTGCAGAGTAGAGGACCAGCCGGCGAAACAAGAGTAAAACCAGTACGATGATATGGCGCATCTCGGAAAGCTTTTACTAAAGCCGTGCCTTCAGATGAACGCACGACACCCTGAACCAGCGAAGGTAACAGCAGCGACTCACGTCAGTCCAACGGAGCACCCACATATCTGAAACACAGTGGATGTTACATGAGCCAGGTTACCTCCAAAGCGTCTAAGATCTTGGCATCGCGACCCTCGGAGACGTAAATATTACAACCAAACATTTTCTCGCTCTCAAAAGTAGGTGAAGGGCAACGTGCACTCGACTGTCCACTCGACTGAGGATCAGGATGAGGGCCATCGTTCAACTTTTTTTGAGCTGCGTAACATGTGTCACTCGACTGTCACGCGTAACTTGACCGTAACTGATGGTTTTCTGATCAGGCTCGTGCTACCGGATTTTGGTGACACATAACCCCAGGTTTCACCGAGGAAACCTCCTCTGTGACACTGTACTGTCATTTTGTCTGTACTGTCGTGTCTCTGTACCGCGTTCGTGACAGCATGTCAATTTCCGCGTCGCTGGTTGGAGGTCCACCGTTTTTCGTCGACGGCAGTGACACAGTACTGTACAGACAAAAGTGACGACGGTATAGAGGCAGAGGCGTGGATGTCGCCAAAATGAACTTCTTCAGAATTAAGTATGGGGCAGTACAGACGACGGTACAGCCGATGGCACGACAGTACTGTCGCGCGACTGCCACGTCGGCGTAAATTCCCCCAAAAACGACAGTACAGTACAGAAAAATGACAGGACAGTACAGCGGAGGTTTCCTCGGTGCAACCCGGGGTAATTTATGAGACACACACACCACCTGGTAAATACGAAACATCGACTCGAATGTGTTAAATACGAACGCCAATATGAAACACACCGATGTGAGGTATGGATGTGGTTGTGCGGGTCTAACTATGTGTATAAAGCGCCTTCGGTGCGTCGGCTGGGAGCGCAAGCAGCGTTTACGATCATCGTAGAGCCCTTCAGTATCGATCGATATGTGTTCGAGTATGATATTCTTTGATGTAATCCATCGTGCATCGAGTCACGTCGTGTCATAAGATATCGGTTGGCAAATTAGGTGTTCCTGCGACGGAAGGAACTTGGCTGCAATACCATAAATGATGACGTGGATGGCTGGGTGTTCCACGTGGAACATTTTGGATGGGAATTTTCTGGTTCGTCCCGTATCTGGCGGACGGATATCTTAGCTGACGGATAGATTGCGATTTTCAGCTTTTCTTTTTCTTTTCTGCAGGGCGTTCTTTCCTTAGGTGACCAGGAAAACTTTGGACAATCTAAGGTTTTCCCAGGCTTTTGGAAAAGAGGATATAGCAATATTGGTAGAGGAATCGACTTATTTGTATCGTGTACTTTCTTACATCTGCCAGGGAGTTCAAACCCGTTGAGAGCCATAAGGAGGGACTGAAATGGAGGCTCAATCACTGTCCGTTCCCACGTTGGGAGTGCGCAGCGCTGTACAGCCACCCCTAAACGCCGCAGCGCGTCAAAACGGTGAGACATTGCCGAAGTCACCACGAAGCATGGATCGGCGCAAACATAACTTATCTTTCGTTATCTTTCATGCTGAGGAGTTACTCACTTATCATCGAAGCTTAAACACTTAGACTAATCAAAATCAAAGCTCGAGGTAGATTTGGTTGTGACGTTCAAGCCTTTTCATTTGTACACAAGCCCAGAAACAGAACACAAAAGCCTACAAACAACTAACAATCACACGCACGAACACATACACATACACGAACACACTTCTTTATGCCAGTTGGTTTGTTGCGAGTCCTCTTTTTCGTGGTATTTTGGATCCGCAAGCGTCTGAACTTGATTTCATACATAATATTCTCACCTCGCCACTGCTCACTGCGTCTATGGCATGCCACCGTCATCAGGTAAAACTGTGCGATCAGGCTGTATTGCTTCTACGAGTGCTGCAGCGGCGCGGCTTCGTCAGAAAAACTCTTTCTGCCAATCTGTGCAAGCGTTCAAGAAAAGGGTGCAGCCTGGTAGACAGGCGGAGCTTCCTGTGCTCGCCTCTGGAACAAGCCCGAGCGTCAAAGCAGTCGCGGTCGAGCCCGAAGTGGCTTCACTAGACGCCGAAGACTCTCTTGCTGCATACGTTCAGGCTCGCGGGGGTAAGCGAGTAATCAGGAAAATTCTCGTGGCGAATAATGGCATGGCTGCCGCCAAGTGCATCATGTCTATGCGCCGCTGGGCGTTTTTAAACCTAGGAAGTGAGAAGGCACTCTACTTTGTGGCCATGGCCACCCCCGAAGATCTCGAGGCGAACGCGGAATTCGTTCGCTCAGCCGATGACTATATCGAAGTCCCCGGAGGAAAGAACAGCAACAACTATGCAAACGTGAACCTTATCGTGAACCTGGCCGTTCGTGAAGGTGTGGACCTCAAACACTCGTGCGTTGGGTTGACCAGTCCTTCACCTTTCAATTTTTATGCAAGCTCTTCTGCGAAGCTTCTATACCGTTGCAAAACACATATGTTCGAGAACGAGGTAAAACAATTGAGCTAATAGCGTTCTTAAGCTAAGTTTTGGCACCTCCTTGGCAACGCTTCTTGGCGCAGGTGTGGACGCTGTCTGGCCCGGCTGGGGTCATGCTTCTGAGAATCCGAAGCTTCCCTCGTCACTCAAGGACGCGGGCATTCAATTCATCGGCCCTACCGCTCCCGTCATGAGCGTGCTCGGTGACAAGATCGCTGCTAACATTCTTGCCCAGACCGCTCTAGTGCCCTCCATCCCCTGGAGCGGCGATGGTTTAACTGGTAAGGCTGTTTCCATCCGAGCTGACTCTCGCCACGCTCTTATATCCTCATGCTCCTTTCTCAAATCGTTTCTTCTTCAACTTTCAAACACGGCTATGCACTTTCCGGGATTATTTGGCCGGGATGCCCAGCACTGTTCCAGCCTCTCGGCAGCACTTATTGAGCCGGTCCTCAACCCAACCAGGCATGTTGAGGGCCTTGACGATATTCTAGGGCCTCTTGCACGCGACGTAAACACTAAAGGATGACTGGGGCTGTAGAGAGCTCGTGTGTATGCTCACTTTCACAAGGCTTTAATCTGGTGGGTCACTATTCAGCAGTGCGTGGTAGTGAATGCTGAAGCTACAGTTCATGACCTTTGTGACCTCCTTATCTTGGGAGATGCAAGTCCAATCTCGGATACCTTGAGCACGTCGGATGTCGCGAAGACACCTTAACGCATCTCGCGAGAAGGAAGCCAAGCGCGTTGGACGCTGACATCCACGAAGTATTGTGTGTTTGTCTTGTGCAACCAACTTGTTATCACTATGTGCGCTGGTTGCGCTAACTCTTTACTCTCGTGTTTTCTTGTGAAGCTCTGTTTTCTCCTTAAAGTGCGTTCTTTCTATCGCTTCTACGTTATCGCTTCTTGTCTTTTAATCCTTTGCCTCTTGGAAATAGTCTTTGCTGTGTTTCTTAGACGGTGAATATTATTGTTTTTTAATCTCATGAAGGAGATTACTGAACGCGGTTTTCCGTATTTGTGTGTCTCAGCTGACTTGAACGAGGAGGGTACGATCCCGGATGAAATCTTCAACAAGGCTACAGTAACAAGCGAGGAGGAGGCGCTGAGTACCGCGGAGAAAGTCGGTTTCCCCATAATGATCAAGGCCTCCGAGGGCGGCGGTGGTAAAGGCATCCGCAAATGCACATCTATCGACGAGGTTATCACTGCATATGCACAGGTGCATTGCCCGCCCCTATCTGTCAAAAGTCTACTGAGGATATAATGTGCAATGCAACTGAGAAAGAGTCTTTATGTTATTGTGATCGGAATCGGTAAACTACAGGACTACCTTTAACAGCCGGATGGGTTAGACTGGCCTGTGCAACCTAGATTTTAAACCGATTGCTCTGCACAGCGAAACGGTTCTAGAAACGTTGTTGGTATTTTGGGAATCTCAACGGTTGAAACTCAGTGCCTGAAATAGTTGTAGGATCAACTCGGACCTTCCGATGAGTGAGTATGCTTGAAAGCCCTTTCACCGTCGTCTTGATGTTCTCAGCTGCGAATCCTTGTTTTGTAGTACACCCCCCAGCTTCAAGGAGCTCAGCTAAGTGAGGTGCTTCTTTTTTCGGCCGTCATCTTGACGCTGTCAGCTGCGACTCCTTGTTTTGTGGTAGACACCCCAGCTTCAAGGAGCTCCACTAAGGGAGGTGCTTTTTTCTCCGTCATCTTGATGTTGTCAGCTACGACTCCTTGTTTTGTAGTACATACCCCAGCTTCAAGGAGCTCAGCTAAGTGAGGTGCTTATTTTTTCTTCCGTCGTCTTGACGTTCTCAGCTGCGACTCCTTGTTTTGTAGTATACACCCAAGCTTCAAGGAGCTCAGCTAAGTGGGTGCTTTTTTTTGCCGTCGTCTTGACGTTCTCAGTGCTGCGACTCCTTGTTTTGTAGTACACCCCCAAGCTTCAAGGAGCTCAGCTATAAGTGAGTTGCTTCTTTTGCCGTCATCTTGGCGTTCTCAGCTACGACTCCTTGTTTTGTAGTACATACCCCTGCTTCAAGGAGCTCCACTAAGTGAGGTGCTTCTTTTGCCGTCGTCTTGATGTTGTTAGCTACGACTCCTTGTTTTGTAGTACATAACCCCAGCTTCAAGGAGCTCAGCTAAGTGAGGTGTTTT
>LGRX02013610.1:15770-49620 GCA_001247695.2 Cymbomonas tetramitiformis | reverse complement strand
AAACCTACTTTGCATAACACCGCTCACAGCTCATCGCCCTTTTTGTTTTACTTTTTCGTGAATTAAAATAATGGCAACTTTGGATCAATTTCGCGCATTAATGAGCGCAGGAAGCATAACACAGATACCCGGCAAGCAGTGGTCAGTTGAGCGCGTACCTTCTTTAAACGGCCATCAGCTGCGAGTAAAAGTTTTTCTCGCAACAGCCGATGGGGAAACAGTTCACAAAAGTTTGCCTATTTTGCCAGCAAACGCAGATGAGAACCTTCGTATCTCTTTCGCTGGCGCTGCGGCAACCGCCAACGGCAATACCCCGCTGTACGTGCTGGCGACGGCTGAACGCCCGCATGAGTATAGCGCTGTCCGTCTTGACGCTGAAAATATGCTGATTAGCAGCGTGGCGCCTACTTACACAGTGCGCAAGAACAGGCTGGATGAGCTGGTTACACGCTCAGCGTCCAAAGTTCCTGCTGCTGCTTACAGTTCTTTTCTGAATGAAATGTGGCGAAATTCCGAGAACCCAGACTTCTGGAAGTCTGCTGAAGTATCTGGTGAAGAGTACAGTCTCTTGGACGAATCAATCGATACGGAGATGGGTGGCACCGGAGTACTTCCAACCGCGGTAAGTTCAAAGATTTTTGAAAATCCTGTGATATTTTGTTCATTTATTTGTCATTTCTATAATTATTAGTGTGTCTTAAAAAACTTGAACAAAAAGCCTCATTAGCCTAATGAGCAGTTTTGCAACCTTTCTGGCCTTTACGATTTTTTTTACAGTTAGTATGATACCTACTGTCATCATATGACATGTGTGACTGTTTTACCCGAGAAATTCTATGACTGACCCAAACTTGAACAAAAAGCCTCATTAGCCTAATGAGCAGTTTTGCAACCTTTCTGGCCTTTACGATTTTTTTTACAGTTAGTATGATACCTACTGTCATCATATGACATGTTTGACTGTTTTACACGAGAAATTCGATGACTGACCCAAACTTGAACAAAAAGCCTCATTAGCCTAATGAGCAGTTTTGCAACCTTTCTGCCCTTTACGATTTTTTTTACAGTTAGTATGATACCTACTGTCATCATATGACATGTGTGACTGTTTTACCCGAGATATTCGATGACTGACCCAAACTTGAACAAAAAGCCTCATTAGCCTAATGAGCAGTTTTGCAACTTTCTGGCCTTTACGATTTTTTTTACAGTTAGTATGATACCTACTGTCATCATATGACATGTTTGACTGTTTTACCCGAGAAATTCGATGACTGACCCAAACTTGAACAAAAAGCCTCATTAGCCTAATGAGCAGTTTTGCAACTTTCTGGCCTTTACGATTTTTTTTACAGTTAGTATGATACCTACTGTCATCATATGACATGTGTGACTGTTTTACCCGAGAAATTCGATGACTGACCCAAACTTGAACAAAAAGCCTCATTAGCCTAATGAGCAGTTTTGCAACTTTCTGGCCTTTACGATTTTTTTTACAGTTAGTATGATACCTACTGTCATCATATGACATGTGTGACTGTTTTAACCGAGAAATTCGATGACTGACCCAAACTTGAACAAAAAGCCTCATTAGCCTAATGAGCAGTTTTGCAACTTTCTGGCCTTTACGATTTTTTTTACAGTTAGTATGATACCTACTGTCATCATATGACATGTGTGACTGTTTTAACCGAGATATTTGATGACTGACCAAAAGGTCTCATTAGCTTAATGAGCAGTTTTTCTTTTTTTTACTTTACTGCAGGATTCTGGCACAACCGACTTTAATTCACCAGTAAAGCTTCCCAATGGCTGGACCGCATGCTTCACACAATCTGCTGTTCGGAAGGCAAACAAAGATCGTTTCGGGAAGTCCTCGGTGTCAGCACACCAGTGTCTCTGTATAAATTGTGGTAAACAAGGAGAAAAGCGGTGTGGCGGCTGTCACCAAGCAGTATACTGTTCCCATGATTGTGCGAAGCAGCACTGGAAGTCGAGCCATCGACAGGAATGTAGTAAATCAAAACTAAAGAAGTAGGCATACAATTACATTGACAACCGTAATTGATCAAGACCGATGTTAAATAAAATATGTACCATTAGCTTGTAATGTAAAATATGTCTCATTAGCTTAATGAGCAGTTGTGCAAAGTTTCTAACCTTTGTGATTTCCCCTTAACAGTTTTATAATGAATATGAGTGTTGTTTCGAATTGCTCATTAACCTAATGAGGTGTTATCTGTTAGTGACTAACTTTGTACTTTTATATTACAATATAGGTACCGTTGACACCTGCAGCAGAAAGCGATCTGGCTGCTAGTCGTGGTCCGGGCGGCTCATTGTTAGCTTACGGGCCTGGAGAGACAGCGAAGGCGGCCAAAGAACAGAATGCCGAGCAAGCAGCGCAGAACTGGCAGTCCTTGCTCTCTTTGCCGAAACAGCGGCGTTCAGTAGCTCATTCTAATACGATTCGGTATCAGATTGAGTATAACCACCGGTACCCCAGAGTCGTTGACGCCAAAGACGTCAAGGGGTGTACCTTCAACATACCTATCCAGTACATTATACAGGCTGAGGACTACGAGCGCATCAGGGATGAGGACCGTGCGCAAGTCATGAACTTGAAAGAGAGCATGGCTTGGAACCCACACGGTTTTCAGAACACCTCCCTAGTGTACGTTATATGGGCGCACTCTGGGGAGCACCTCACAACCGCGGAGGACTTTGACCCCAGTAAGGTGTGGGAAGGCGTATATCGTTTCGTGTGCTTCGGGCACCAACATAGCCTCACCGCTCGGCGGGAGCTTCACGCTGAACAACCAGATAACGAAGCTTTTCAGCAGATCGAGTGCAAATTGTATTTTAATCTACAGTCTGACATGGTCCGATTTTTGGCTGACGAGCAGAACACCGTCGACCAGAACGTGAAGGGCAAGTCGCACCAGCAAATCATAAAATCCATGCGAACGGGCATGCAGGTGATTTCTGAGAAAACAATGTAACTTATCCATCTTTGTCACTTAAAGCTCTTACTTACTTAAAGTAAAAGAATGTTACTAACCGTAATTTCTCGGCAAACCATGCAGGCATCGAAGGGCCCTCTCCACAAACTCTATTGGCATTGTGGCATCACGGAATGGGACGTTCAGGCCCAAGACTGGACGGAGGACGGCCTGGTGAAGCAGTTGGAAAAGCACGATTCCAAGACTTTCAAGCTTCCTGCAAAGAAGAATAGGAAGCATGTCTACGAGAAGCTGTCGAAGGGGGACTGGGCCAATGTGAACGATTGGGAGCTTTTCGGGGGAGACGTTGACAATGGCAAATGGTTCCCGGTCTGGTACTTTTTGACATCGGCTCAGCAGTTGCAGATTAAGGCGGAGGTGTTGCAAATGAATCACATCTCCTACGCCAACGAATACGCAACGAATTGGTCGATGGCTACAGTGCGTCAGGAGACTTGGGACCAGATTGTTAGAATCATGCATGCGTACGAATTGCGTATTCTGAAGGGGCAGACTAAGACCCCCACCAAGGGGTCGGGTAAGAAACGCAAGACCTGGACTCCGGAGAGTGAGATCGTTGACATGACTACCGAGACGTCTGGGGCGGAGGAGGCGTTGAAGGATGTAGGTGCCGACCTCAAGAAGAAGAAGTCGGGTGGCAAGGCCAGGTCTAGGCGTGTTCCTCGAAGCGCCGGTAACACGTTGAGTGTCGGTCAGCCGGCACAGCCTTTGCAGCAGGCGATCGTGAAGGAGAGCGAGAAGAAGGAGTTGAACATGTCCTTTTTCCAGACGATGCTCGGGTTTCACTCGGACGTGGAGGTTGATTACTTGAACGGCGTTCTGAAGAAAATCCTGACCACTGAGATCACCATCGCAGAGCAGGCGATTGACACCCTGAAGAGGTTCAAGGCCCAACGCAACGTTCAGGCCTGGATCGTGTCGCAATCTGGGGTGGAGAATTGGACTGCTTTTGAGAGGAAATACGGTGAGACTTGGGCTTGCCAGGAGTCCATCGAGCGATGCATCAAGGCGGTGAAACAAGGTAAAAGTGGGCGAGGGGGGAGTCAGCTCACGGTTCCCAAGGCCATCGTCCAATTCGTCGCAGACTGCAACACGTGGCTTTCCCGGTGTCAGGCCGGAGAGGGAGACCTCGGGCGGCTGCCCGTCAACTACGTCCCCAATACAGTTAAGGTGTGCGTTCTTTCAACATTCTTTGTTGTAATAGTCGTGCTCCTCAACATGTAGTTGCATGTTTTATTGCGCTAGCAATTTTCATTGGGTCATTCAAATATTAACAAGCGGTTTGTGGTATAATAATAGGTGGCACTTCCCTCCCCCCTTGTGGAGGATGGTAAGGAGGCAGAGTGCGAGAAAGAGTTCGAGTGGAAGACGGTTCAAACCGGCTACATGATCTACAAAGACGAGTTGACGAAACTCGAGAATGTCCCCAAGATGAATTACGTGGGGACAATACTGGACGTTATTTACGACTTCGATACGGAGCTGTCAGAGCACGCGTTATCCGAGCCCGACCTGATCAAGTTCATAGATGCCTTTGCGGCGCTCACCACCTCGCCGGACTGGACAATATTGATATTTTGTGGGTTTGCTCAGCAGACTGGGTTCCTGAAGATCCTGGAGAGCAAATGCAACGGTGGGGCCCAGCGCATATGGTGGCGCAAGGAGAACCAGGATGTAGGTGCCAACAAAGCCATCCGGTACAATGTCCTCGAAGCGGCTGTCATCGGGTTCCAAATGGCGGAGCAGGAGTCCGGGGAAAAATCCACTCGCAAAGCATGGATGTGCGACTTCGACTTCTCGACGAAGGATGCGGAGGTGGGCTCGAGGGCGAATGTGTTGGAGGGGTATTCTGTCGTCAAGCAACCCTTCCGAGACGAGGGGAAAGTGGTATGCGCTCACCAGAAGCCCCAGCACCTGCTAATCGAGCTCATCAACTGCCACATGATGGGACCCGCACCTTTCGCCCGGTTAAACAACGATTCGTCACCCAACTGGATCTTGGATGCGGGGTGTGGGGTCGCGACGGCCACAATGGCAGCTCTCCGGTGCGGCTTGAACGCTGTCGCGTTCGACTCCGACCAAGACATGGTGAATGCAGCCAGTCAGCGGATTGGGAACATTAACGACGAGCCTAACGGCGATACGGAATGCATGTCACTCGAGGAATCGGCGAAGCTCAAAGAGGAAGCACGCATAGAGGAGGAAAACCTCAAAAGGGCGAAAGAAATCGCCGACTGCAAAAAGGACATGGAGGAGTCGGCTGATGAGGACGGTGAAGAACCCGCTGAAGATCCACCCGCTGAAACCGGCACGGCTTCTGGGCAACCCGAGGCAGGAGAAGGAGAGAAAGGAGAAGATGGAGATGAAGAGGAAGAAGAAGAGGCAGGAGACGGCGAACCAGGAGACAGCGTTCCCCCCGCACCTACCGACGACGCACCAGCCGAGTAAATAGTGCACGCCGTGCCAAATGCCTGTCTTGAACCTGGAATGAACGCAGATACCGCGTAGATTGTGGTCGCAGTGCTAACAGCTAGCCCTGAACATTAATAAAACACATGTACAAAATGAAATTAGTCACCGCATCATATTTTGTATCGTGTTCACCACATTGAATGCTTGCATGTGCTTGTGAATGTATTATAAGCACTCATACGTACGTATCCGAGCAGATACCGCGTAGACTGTGGTCGCAGTGCTAACAGCTAGTCCCGAACATTAATAAAACACATGTACAAAATGAAATTAGTCACCGCATCATATTTTGTATCGTGTTTACCACATTGAATGCTTGCATGTGCTTGTGAATTTATTATAAGCACTCATACGTACGTATCTATTAGCCTCACCGGCACCCGCGTTTATACGTGCGTCTCGCGTCTCGTCGGAAAATACGTTATTTTCGTACGCCTTGGAATTATTTAGCTATCTATAATTAAATTGAAAAATGACATTCCATAATGTCGTTTTCATCGAATAGCGTGGCCAGAATTCAAGAGTTCACCTTTTAAACTGCAGCAGGGATCGTACGTGGTGGAGTTCAGTGAAGTTCCAGTATACCCGACCTGTAACATACACGCATCTGCTGAGTACATGACCATATCATACGCCATTCCACATAAACATCACGAAAACGAAAAGAAAAGAAGCCTGACGGGAGAGACTGCACCGCTCAGCCGCCGGGCTTCTTTGAGGATGGTTGGAAGGTTCCTGATAAAATATGTTGACCTCGCTGACGCGTCATGTACGTTGCGCAAGCATAGAGCTCTAGAGTAGCGCGTCCGTTGTCTCATCAGATCACGATCAGGCTCGAGGCTGTGCGTGACAACATGCGACGGGATCAGTGTCAATATTTAGCATCGAAGGGCTGGTGGTAGCTAAGCACATGGCAGTGTCCCTTAAGTATGGCCGATCACTTATATGTGGGAAATGGATCGACGGCTGGTGGCAGCTAAGAACTGGCTGGTGGTAGCTACCACTTACACGTCGGATTTTGTGGGCACTGGACAGGATGCAACGAGTAGTTGCCGATGCCGCTGCCGCGGCCGCGCGATATGGAACGTAACTCGTCACGCGTCATAGCTCCAAGCTCGTCAACCTCGAGCGATCACCATCACGACATCGACAGCGACATCGGACGTGTCATCACTGTATCGAGTATCAGTATCGAGTATGAGTATGCAGTATCGATATCGATTTCGATGATCGTCTTATTAAATATGAAAGCTTCTCGCGACATGCGATAGCAGTTCCAGTTCCATTCCAGTAATTTTTTGCATTGTTTTTCTTTTCTTTTCTTTTCTTCTTCAGACGAGCACATCTTATCAAGGTCGTATGGGATTAGGCCCTGGCCCTCACTTCTCAAAGTTTATCTCGGAAACATGTCTCTTAAGGTGATATCATTGACTAACGAATAAACAAACAAATATCTCGTAATGGGAATCGACTCGAGGCTTTTCCCGCGAGGTGTGAACGTGAAATGAAAAACATTTCGATATATATGGCCGATATATGTTTGGTTTCATGCCGATATTCATGTGCCGGGTTTCATGCGGAACGATGGGTCCGTATTATTTCAAACGTTGTGATTGAAGTGCGCGTGTCTACACTCCGCGACAAGTGTGTCGCGTAATATCGTCGTGTATGCTTTATATGGTTTCCGCAATCGAAGTTACATAGTTCTTGTGAAAACATATGATCGATATGCCGTCATTCGTCTATGAAGTACTTATAGATAAAAACTAGATAAGTATTTCAAGTTTCGATTGAGATAGCCGTGCACGGTTTCCGCAAAACGAACTCGTAATTCCACAAAAAATGGCGGCATATCTTATATATTGCACCTTTGCGACAAGAAATAAGGTACCAAAATGTTCGTCTAGGAAAGTTCTATTGATATACTAAGACTTTGCCCGGAAAGGTTGCGCGAGTCAAACGATGTTAGCCAATAAAAAATCTGCTCTCTGTATGTTATCATATAGGCACAAGAAATGGGTATCAGATTTTGGGTTTCACTATCCTATCACAGACAAACAATATATCGTTGTGTTCGTCTATGAAATAACAATATGTATTCAAAGTTTCAGCCGGAAAGACCTCGTGACTCAAAAGTCATTCACGGTCAAGAAACCCTATTATTTACGGTTAGTATATAGCCACAAGATGTGGGTATCGGATTTTGGGTTTCACGTATCCTATCACAACAACCAACATATCGTTGTGTTCGTCTACGAAATACCAATATGTATGCAAAGTTTCAGCCGGAAAGACCTCGTGACTCAAAAGTCATTCACGGTCAAGAAACCCTATTATTTACGGCTCGTATATAGCCACAAGATGTGGGTATCGGATTTTGGGTTTCACGTATCCTATCACAACAACCAACATATCTTTGTGTTCATCTACGAAATACCAATATGTATGCAAAGTTTCAGCCGGAAAGACGTCATGACTCAAAAGTTATTCACGGTCAAGAAACCCTATTATTTACGGTTAGTAGATAGGGACAAGAAATGGGTATCGGATTTTGGGTTTCACTTATCCGATCACGATAAACAATGTATCGTTGTGTTTGTCTACGAAATACCAATATGTATGCAAAGTTTCATCCGGAAAGACCTCATGACTCAAACGTTATTTACGGTCAAGAAACCCTATTATTTACGGTTAGTATATAGCCACAAGATGTGGGTATCAGATTTTGGGTTTCACTTATCCTATCACAGCAAACAATATATCGTTGTGTTCGTCTACGAAATACCTATATGTATGCACAGTTTCAGCCGGAAAGACCTCGTGACTCAATTCACGGTCAAGAACCCCTATTATTTATGGTTAGTATATATACACATATTATAGTTCCTACAATGACATACAATATATGCCGGTGTTCGTGTATAAAGGTACTTTTCATATGTCGGGTTTCATTCGGAAAGGGTCCATATTATTTTAAGTTTTGATATGAAGTATCGTGACTCCGCGACAAGCGTGTATCAGATAAGGTGCGAACCGAAAATATATTGTTCCTACAATGATACACAATATGGTGCAAAGTCGTACTCGTATATCGAGTTAGATACTGAAAATATATGTTTCTTATAAGTCAGAAATCGATGATGAAACCAAAGTATTTCAAGGTCGTGATATATCAAGAGAAGTCACACAGATATATATGTAAGCGGTTAAATTCTTGAACACGTTCACGATGGTGAGATACATATAGGTATGAAGTGACTCGGTCGGCGGCAACGACCCCTTATTCTTTGTTCCTTTCCACTTCATTTTTGAACATCCAAGCCAAATCTCAAGAACTGGACAGTTGAAAGTCAGAGAGATCATGCCGAGATCCTTACAAGGTTGGGATACTTTACCACCTTACCGTTTATATCTTAAACAAGACGAGGTCCAGGACTTCGTTTCATGTCTATTCTACTAATTTTAGGGCGGGTTAACAATACCTAAGAGCGATATTCGAGCACCCTAATATCCTTAATAATTCGAGATATCGCATACAACCCATGCTTGGCAATGTTTATTGTAGTTAGTTTTGTGTGTGGAAACTGTAATCTCTGCTACTTGGATGGGTACACCGGGCTGAAATGGCGTTCAAAGTTAGGGCGGGTTGGCCCAAAAATTACGGCGGGTTAACCCCTAACTTCGTTTATTGTTGCTCCGCGTAGGCTACGTGGTGGTCCCAAGCAAGGCACTAAGTGACAATATTTCAAGGAAGTCTTATGTGTTGTGACCTTAAGTTTCGATCTAGAGCACTTCCCTATCGGTATAGACCAATCCTCAGCCCAAAGTGTCTGGAACTCTGCCAACTTTTTTTGGGGTAATTTTGAGGGTCGATAAACGCCTGTTGTTCCTACTTTTTGCCCGAACTCGATTACCAATCCTCAGACCAAAGTGTCAAGAGTTCTCGCAACGTTTTTTGGGTAATTTTGAGGGTTGATAAACGCCTGTTGTTCGTACTTTTTGCCCGAAGTCGATTACGCGCGCGATATCGTAGAAATGCCTAGGTATTGGTAACCCGCCGTAACAACGTGTTACGGCGGGTTAACCCGCCTTTCGCAGAATAGGACTTTCACCATAAATAACGAGTGAACTTCGGTACTCCCCATGAAACCTACAAGGCACATCCTTCGTTGAATCACACTTGCAACAGAATGCTCAAAAGTCAAGTTTACAACCCTATGTAAGACGAAGTTTGTGCCCTGGCTCCTTAACTTCACGTTCCCAAGTGAGCACTCTCTTGCATCTAGGGCAAGGGGCGCGATCGCACTTATAGGATCGCGAAGGGCGTCACAACCTACAACGATGCGATACCTCTCACACATGAACCAGTTGGCCAACTACGAATGGCCAACTGCCATTCGTAGTTGGCAATACAAATCTCCACACAGAGAGTTTGGTGCTCTTTGATTGAGCGGACACCGTGACAAACTAATAAATGTCACATATTACACACGTGACCTCCTTGACAATAGTGCGCAAGGATGACTAGCGGAAACTAGCGAGAAGCGGGAAAAAGGGGGGCAGAGAGGACGCACACCCTGAGAGTGTGGCATCTCAGATTCGAACTGCCTGAGACCTCCCGACTTGAAGTCGGATCGTGCTCTACTTGATCCAATGCCACAAATTTAGCTTCATATGCGATATACACACACTATAAAAGGTCACTCTCTTGGATTAGAGATGATCGAATTTCGTATCGTCTGTGTAGGCCCTCCCAGTGTGGCACGATTGCCAAAGCCTGCCACAATTACGTCCTCTCAGGCGGATTCTAGAGTTCCGACACCGCTGCGCCTACGACCTTGAAAATACTGTTTTTAAACACGTTGCTCAAGGGATAAAATATCATTCGCTCGGTTTCAATCAAGTTGAAATTCCGGTCCTGCTATGGAGGCCCTCGAAGCGGCGAACAAAATCTTACCTCGCGCCCTTATTTCATTCGCTTGGGATATTCCCGCAAGTGTAAGCTGTTTGCGACAAGAAGGCAGTTAAACTATTCCCTGCTGCAGCACCTTTGACCGTTTTTCGCTCGCATGCCTTACGCCCAACAAATTTTGACATTAACTCTGCATAGAATTCGATATTATTCTGCATTCAAATTCACCGACAACAAGAACGAACAGACCGGGTGCTGCATGTTTTTCTTCACTCCACGTCAGCGTGTCACTGAGCGAATGTTTTCTACATGAAGGGCGCATTGCGCACGATCGGCAGCATTTCGATCGCTCCCGTCACGGGACGACGCTCCGATTCTTCGAGCCAAGATGCTGCCCGATGCGACTTTCGTCATTTGTCGAATAGTGGACGACGACAAATGAATTTCGGCAAATCCCAAATTGCATCGGCCTTCGGAAATAATTTGATACGTATATTTCTGCTGTCATCTACATGACTTATCCATTTACCGCTCGTCGTACAACTGTAGTACGATCACTGCCAAATATTGTATATGCATATTTATAGGATACTGGACGGACAACAGAAGAAGCCCCGCCTATTCCAAATTGCATCAGTTGTCGGGATTTATACGATACTTATAAATTCGCGATGATTCGCAAGACTTGCCGATTTACTACCCATCGTCCGACTGTCGTAGGATAACGGCCGAATATTGAATGAGACGATTTATAGCATGATCTCGTTCACCGTATTACCTTGATGTGCAACGCGCGGTCACAAATCGATGAATTATATACTGCACACGTTTAGATACAGTCGAATCTGAAAAGTGAAAATATACAGTCATGCCACGGTTCGCACCCTTCGGTTCCGGAAAGCGCGTCCAGTAATAATTTATTATACTCGACAGGTAACGTCAACCTCGTGGATGACGAGACTCCTGAATTTTTATTCGAAAAAGACGTTTCATGTGATTTATACAGTCTGACGTCACTCGTGTATAATGATTGAAAAATGACTTGTCGCGAGGATTATATTCCTTTTATACGCCTGTTTCAGATTGTGTCCAAAATTCTGGAGTGGCACGATTCGAATAAATATGCGAAATAACGGCACACTCGAAAAACCCAGATGTACGTATCAGCAGTAGCATTCGCCTAATCTTGGCACCTTCTTACCACTCAGGCAAAATGATCATGATACTATGTGCTGTCACATCTATGTGGTGGTATCTCTTGTGGCACTACTTATACAGATCCAGCTAATTATACGGATCGAAGATCGACTGTGACATCGACGACGACATACCTAGCGTCGCGACTGATGGCGTCTGTCACCTGTTCGATCCGTAACATACCTCCCCTCTTCATAGCATGCCGCGTGCGCTTCATAGAATGGCGTGCATGACCGCGCGACATTCGTTTCGAGTTACTTGTCGTGGCACTATCTCTTGAAGAAAGAATTTCCGTCACCGCTCTCACGATATGCCACACGCGCACACGACATCCATACAGCACTTAAAGCGTGCAGAGATGAATCGGGTGACCCCAAAAACTGCTACGCCATTAGAAGAAGCCTTCTTGACATCATCATTGACGACCGTGGACTTAACGAGAATGGATGTGAACTGTTTTGCAACCCGCTGAACTCACACCCTAGGATCCATTCGAGAAGATGTATTCCTTCAGACCAGATGAAAGCCGCCCTTCGGCCCTTTTGTGCAAACGCCAGGATCGGTTTCGATGGACTTGCATATGATGCCTACGTCGACCCTATCACTAATATGGGTAGAAATGTTTATGGGAACCCCCCGTTTGACGGCAAGGAAATATTCTCAAATTCAGCGGTCATGGCTACCTTAGAACTCGGCCACCGTGCTGCAAACTCTGTTCCAGGATTTCGAGGCATCTGGATCCTCCCACTCTCCCCAAAAAATCAAGAAAAGTGGATTGCTAAAGGATTTAAAATGGTTTTCAGATTTCCTCATAACACCATTCCTTTCATCCCACACGGTTACTGGACGGGAGATGACCCATATGTTCTCCCGGGCGGAGGATGTTACAAGGATGTTAGATATATAGGTCTGCTGTAATATATATCTAGCTAGTGAGATAAACCCTGAGTTGAGGGTTACGATATCAGAACGGTAAAGTCAAATTTATAAAAGTGAGGCATACATAAATACCTAACGGGTGTTTCCCGTCTACTGGTGACGGTCACCCAGCCTACTATAGGAAGTGACAAGTGGCATATTAAGTTGTCGGTGTGTCACATCCAGCACACCACCTAGGCAGGGTGGTGACCGGAGCTAGTGGTGAAACGAAGCAACAAACTCCCTACTCAACGTCAGGAGGAAACTGTAGCACAACTGGGGGCCTGTACTCTTGGTCAGGGCGGTCCCAGCTGACAGCAAAGATTGGCAGATATATCTGTTAAGTGCTAAAACCCTAAACACAGCTCAAATTCAAAGAGCTCCTCTGCACATCTAGAAAGCTAATCACCAGCTAATCTCTAGGCAGGCACGGTGAAAGCAACCTTCAGCCACTGGAGGTTCCCGAAACTGGTCGGCCAGCCTGGAGCAGCGTGAGGGTGTAGTAGTTGCCGGCCCCCGGGGCCGGTGGTAAATCATGCGTGGGAGAAATTAAGGAATCTCCGATGTCAATTGCCGAGTCCTCAGAGCTCGGTGCCTCGTCCTCGGATGAGTACGGTGGTGGTAAGTAAGGTGGTGACGGAAGAATCCAGTCAGGTTCAGGGTCCCAGGTCCCTGGTGGCAGCGGGATGATGCCGTAGATAAAAGGTCCCCCAAATGAATCCCTGACGCAGCTGACGATACCGCGCCTGTCTCCGCGGCGGAATGGCATCCGGCGCGGCACCACCCACCGCGTCGCCAAGAGTGTCATGAAATGGTGCAGGCGGTGAAGTCGCCGTACTTGGGACTGCCGAGGCAGTCCATGCAGCACCACCAATCGGTGGAGCCGCGCGTGCGTGTGCATTGGCACCACCGACACCGGAAGCGGTGTGTGGTGCGGCGGTAGCACAAATCACGAAAAGCGCACACACCAAAGATGAAGTGAGGAAAGACCTTCCCAAGCCGGGAATGCCCCTCCCACAGCCGTACCGTGGCTGTGGCTGCTCAACCGAGGCATCCTCGTCGTCGTCGTCGCTCGTGGGGTAGGTTGCGGGCTCGTAGCTCATTACGCTCTCCGGCGCCTCGATCGCGGAGAGCATGATCATGCTCACGGGCGGCTCGTCGGGCGCCCCCAATGCAATCCCCGTGCTCTCAATGAAGTCGGCAAAGGTGCGGGTGACGGGCGGGCAAAAGGGGTTAGGCGGACCGGTCCACTCCTCGTCGGACTCAACCGACGCGGGCGGGGAGTGCGTAGCCGGCTCCGACACCACCGGCATGTTGGCGGTGAAAGTGTTCACGTTGAAAGTCGATGCCCCAGCCGTGCGTGCCAACTCCGAGAACTCAGTGACGGCGGACACGAGGGCCTCACCGTCCTCCTCGCAGAACGAGCACGCGGAGAGGTCGGCGAAGATGTCCGGCTTCCCGCCCGCGAGCATGCATAGGGCGTCGAACTCTACGGCGTCGTCGTGGTCGATGGCATGTTGAAACTTCGCGGCCAACACCGAGTTCTCGGTTTCCTCAGCGAAAGCGTAGCGTTCGGGGCCCCCGTACGGTCCCGATGCCAATGCCGTGCCTTGCCCTTCGCGCACACCTGATTCTGGCAATACGGTACGGTCGCACCGGTGTCGCGGTGAAAGGCGACCTTCTTCGAGATGGACTGTGACCAATTGCCCCCCTTGGGAAGGGGCGAGGCTGCAGAGCGGGTCTTGGGCCGTCGGTCCGGTTTGTCCGCGCGGGGAGTGAATCCCCGCGGGGACGGCTTGGATTCGGCGGAGGCGACAAATGCGGCGAGTTGCCGCTTCAAGTCGAGCACTATGGTTCTCAAATCCGCAAGCTCATCGGGCGCACCGGAGTCATCGCCGGTCCTCTCCATGAAATGCGTGCCGTGAGAATACCGGTGTACGGATGCCGAGGCGGTGCCCGCCCGCACGTGCTCGGAGTAGCACTCACGTACCCACTACGTTGCTGAATCGTGAGAAGGTCTTGAGCGGCTCGTTGATCGTGGAGGAGCAACCGGGACACCACCGGCTGGTAGAAGGCGGTGTCGAGCGCCTTGACGAACAGCGCCTTCACGTCCTCGTCCAGGAGTGTGGCTCGTGTCCTCGCAGCCTTCAGAGCGGCGTTGAAGTCTCCGATCTTGTCATGCGGGTCCACGCCCGCAGAGATGCGGACGCCAAACATGTCTGCTTGACCCTGAAAGGGGTCACCCGCCGGAATCATCCGGCGGGCGAACTCAAGGAGAACACGCTTACCGTCGGCCGGGAAGCTGGTGTGGGAAGAATTCATCCAGTCCACTGCGGGCGACATGGGGTCGATCATCAGCTCGAGTGTGGAGTACAACAAATTGATGGCCTCCACGCGGACGGCCAGGGTCGCGTCGTCGAGCACGAAAAGCGGAGCAAATCCAATGTCTTCGGTCACGAAGGCCGTCTGCAGTGTAGAGATCATCTTCGCGAAGAGTGCCGACGGGTGGGACTCCGTCCCGGAAAATCTGCCATCCTTGTTCTCGAACAAGTTTTGACGGACGGACTTGGCGATCTTCATGTCAAAGTGCTCCCTTTGCAGGGTACGCACTGAAGCCAAGAATGTAGCTCCCGCCGAATTAGCAGCCGGCTGCGCTGCCGGCGGCGTAGCCGGGGTGTTAGCATGCCTGGCAGCAACGGAATCGAAAATCGTGTCCAACGTTCGTCGGCGATGTGCCATGCTAGCGGTGGATCTAGTTGAAGCGACCATAATGAGATAGACTGCAAGGGTGGAGTAACAAAGGCAAGGAGACGTGAAAATGCGGAAGTCGTGGGCGGCCAAGAAATGTGGTGGGTCGCCGATACAGCTGCTGTGAGAGATCAGGAATTCCGGGAAGTCGTGTGGTAGAGGCGGCCGATACGCAACGGTGTGGTAACCAACCAGAAGACGTAAACCAGTCCAACGTTAAATCCCGTAAGAAAAATGTTATCAAAGGCCTACAGCGCGCCGTAAATCAACCCACAAAACTTAGGCCATGCCCGTGACTGCCGGCACTCCCACGCGTGGAGCGCCTCACTCCATACCAAGCGTCCGGCTTTAGCCAATCATGTCGGCGGTGTCGCAGTGGCTAAATAAAGCGTAAGTGGGGCCAAACCTGTTAGATATATAGGTCTGCTGCACTATATATCTAGCTAGTGAGATAAACCCTGAGTTGAGGGTTACGATATCAGAACGGTAAAGTCAAATTTATAAAAATGAGGCATACATAAATACCTAACGGGTGTTTCCCGTCTACTGGTGACGATCACCCAGCCTACTATAGGAAGTGACAAGTGACATATTAAGTTGTCGGTGTGTCACATCCAGCAAAGGATGACTTCTCAGATGTTTGTATTATTGCCATCGATAGCCCTCCGAGCCAAGACTTTCCCGGTGCTCACGACTGGAGTGGGACGCAGAGAAAGATTGCAAGATGGTACATCAATGTCCTTCCCGAGAAGAAGATCACCGAAAGAAGACTGAACTGCACAGGTGTTGACTCTGGGATCTGGCAGGAAGTCCTGAGCGTAAGGAAGCTTGTCATTCCTGACAGCCTTTGCCCGTGGCCCCTCCCGCAGGAGACCCAGCAGAGTGCACACCCGGCAGAATACTATGGAGGACACTATGACACGTCTTACACGAACAGGGACAACAAACCATTTGTTGGAACTGGCACATGGCCCAAAGAGCTCACTCTGATGGGTTACCTTCCGAAGCATTTTGGACAGGTTCTTAGCACCATAGGGGTCCACCAGAGAAGACTGAAGCCTCTCCTAAAGAAGCTTTCCAGGCTGTGCAAATACCACACCCGTGTCAGACGAGACGCCTTCCTTAATGACAATGCTAGAATCGAGTGCCATGACCCTCTCAAAACCACACTTAGCCGTATTATTGGTATCACAGAAGAAGAAGCTGTTGGAAGAGCTAACATGTCTATCCTTTAACCTCCTGAATGATTCTTCACCTCTACCCCTTCTCCTCACTCAGATAAATAATTGATTAGCACCTCCCCTTCCCCTTTGGTAGGACCCCCCTTTGCTCGCCCCTTCCACCTCCACACGCCCGCTCCGTCCACCTCCGCCTACCTGACCCTCCACCACCACCCCTCCTCCACCTCGCTTCCGCCCCTTTTTTTCATCACAGATGCAGCCTCGCTCCACCTCCAACTCCTCTGCTGCTTCTCCGCCGGCACGACCTTTTAGCGCTCTGCGTAGTTTTGCCTTGCCGCGGATTCCTAGGTTGACTTGACCTAGATGAGCCTTTCGAGGCGCGCTATGAGGATGACTCCAGCTCCCTCTGCTCTTCAGTTGCCTGCTTGCAGGATTACAGCGGACTTATGGCATTGTCATTATTCTCAGCGTAAATGTTATATTATTATTATTACTTTTCAGAATATAAGCCCGACCTTGGATGTGATAACGTGGTAGCTTACTATGAGCTGGCGTTCAGGATTTCGTATCCTGGGGTTTGCGGGTGACCACACTGACTCGTCCACGTTATCGGCTCAGGTCACATATCGTGCCCATGCATATGCGATCTTAGAGGCATATCCTCGAGTATGTGCATAATTGCCCGTAATCATTAGTAATCATTAGTAATTATTGGTGATTATTGAGCAATTATAGCCCCCGAAAAGCTCCATATAACCCCCAAAATACAAATCGTTCTAGCCGGTGTACGGGTGCGCCGCGTCGCACATGTGTTCCAATATGCATATTGAATGAGATGGACCAGACTTTTTTGTGAGTTCCGAGGGCATCGTTTGCCTTTCGCATTGACGCAAATGTTGTATCATTATAGCAGTATTATGAGATGCAAGCGATACCGAGCTGCTAATAATATATAAGCTATTGTTTGAGGGCCCGTCACAAAGTGAACCCTGATTCTGCAAACAGCCCGCATCCCCCAGGTTCCGTGCCCCACCGCAGAATCTAGCCGGTGTACGGGGGCTCCGAATCGCACACGTGTTCTCGTGTGCATATATAATGTTTTACAAGCGATGCCGAGCTGCGCTATATATATATATATATATATATATGCTGATTGTAAGGTCCACGAGGTTTTGTAGACAGCCCCGCATGGCCCTTGCTCTTCGCGAGACCACTCGGAAAGTCGTCGGAATCTAGCCGCTATATCGTGGGTGCGCCGTGTCGCACACTTGTTCGTTAGAATATGCATATGGAATGAAATGTAAGCGATGCTGAACTACAAAAGGAAAGTATGCGTTATTGCTCCTTTAGGGCCCACAAGGTGAACCGTGATTCTGCAAACAACCCACATGCGCTCCGCGCGACACCGCTCGCGCGGAGGTGTTGGTGACGCTACACCTACCTACGCTGGTGCCGCTTGGAGGGCTGACCAGGAGCGGCGCAGCAGGGGCCCCGATGGTGCCCTCGGAAGGCTGACCAGGACCAGGACCAGGACCACCACAGTGCGCAATGAGACCAAAAAGCTGCTACGTTTCGACGCTCGAGCTTATTGTCTACTATTATCCGAAGCTAAGTTGGGTTAACACAACTTAAGAACCTAACTTCCGAGGCGATTGTCTTGTTGAAACCCGACCTTCTAGTACCAAAGCAATGCCAGGGCATATTGCTTACCGTGGCGGGCCGGCCCGGGGCCTTAGCTCACCACTCCGGGCCGCATGCGGGCCGATGGAATGTATGGGTGCGGGCCGTGACGTTTAACATGAAAATAGCAAAAATTATGCAAAATTATGCGATTTTAACAATATCACCATACTTAAAATTACATTTTTGCGCCTGCGGCGGGCACTTTTGGAGATCGGCCGTATTGACCGAAAGCGGGCCAGTGGATTTCCCGGTTGCGGGCCGTAAAGAAAAAAAGAAGCAATACACACTGAGCAAATGCTAGACGATGGACTACTATGTCCATTTTGTATAATTGATATGTATCGTGCTTACCTAGTCAAAGGGATATGGGGTGTAGCTGACCGGTTCCTTATATACTCACTTCTCTTCATGGACGTGCCTATTTCAGGGGATACCCGAAACCATATTAGGAGAATTCAACGTCTTACTCACTTGCGCAAAAATGGAAACGCGTGCCAGCTATAGGCGGATGGACACTTCGATTACCACAGTTTTGAGGGTGCGGCGTTGGGGCGCGACACGGGCGATTCGGTATCATGGGCCATGGAATTTTTTTGGTATTTTGGACGTCCAAAAGCTCCCATTTTGGTCAGATACGATATTTGGGGCCCTTGAGAGGGGGGTCCCACGGTCCTAGGAAACTGTAGTATGTGTACTAACGGTAACCTAACGGCATACTAACAGCAGTATATGTAGGCAAGTTAGTATGCCGTTAATATGTGTTTAGGATACCGTTATGGTACCTACTACGTGAGACTAGATGCTAACGCCATACTAACGCCATACGTCTTAACGACCCGTTAGTACGTGCATATGATGCCGTTAGGACACCCCTAACACATGCATCTTAACTGGTCTTAGGATGCCGTTATGATGTTCATAGGACGACGTTAGGACATACTAACATATGCATATTAAGAGGCGTTAGGATGCCATTATGATGCTCATAGGACGACGTTAGGACATACTAACACCGACACCCTAGAGGCGGTAAACGTTATTTAAAACGAAGTGGGAACTGATTCCGCGCGATCGAGATGTCATCAGACCTGAGACAGGTCGTCATCGTCATTTCGCCGGATCCGAGGTGCCACCGCTGCGAGGTGCACATGGTAAAGCTGCGAACGGAAGGTCAAAGGCAAAGGGGAAGGCAAAGGGTTTAAGATTTAGCGGCAGTAGGAATAGTTTTCAGAAGCATATGAAAAGTATTCTAGTGCTTCTGAAAACTATTCCTACTTCTTCTATATCCTAAACCCTTTGCCTTGCCTTTTACTGCTGCACGCGACCGGCAAGCATCTTTGAAACTTCCGAGTTTCAAAGATGCGTTTTGTATTTTGGGTGCACCCTAAAATTACAAAACAGCCGAGCGCTTCCCGTTTGTGCGGGATATTCACATTTATTCCATGGCATATTTCATATAAAATATACACATAAGCACGAAGGCATCGGCCACGCATCTTTGAAACTAACGAGTTTCAAAGATGCGTTTTTGGTCATTTGGGTGCGCATACCCAAATAACAAATCAGCCGAGCGCTTCCCGTTGGCGTGGGGTATCCAACGCTTGAATGTTGAATATTCATTATAATATGAGTTAGCATGCGAGGTTGCGAAGGCATCGGGACAGAATCTACGAAACTGTCCTATGCCTTTGCCTTTGGGTTTGGGTTCGAACGTACCCAAACCCAAAGATGCCAAACAGCCGAGGGCTTCCCGTGCGTCCTAGCGCACGAAACTTGGCACAAATACTGCCAAGATACATATCTTTAAGTTACCCGAAGCTCAAGGCTTCAAGTTACTTGTGCGCCCAACGCGCAATTTATTTCTAAGGCAGATGTTTTGGGTTTGGGTTCGAACGTGACACCCAAACCCAAAGATGGCAAACAGCCGAGGGCTTCCCGTGCGTCCTAGCGCACGAAACTTGGCACACATACTGCCAAGATACATATCTTTAGGTTGCCTGAAGCTCAAGGCTTCAAGTTACTTGTGCGCGAAACGCGCAATTTGTTTCTAAGGCAGATGTTTTGGGTTTGGGTTCGAACCCAAACGCAAAGATGCCAAACAGCCGAGGGCTTCCCGTGCGTCCTAGAGCACGAAGCTTGGCACAGATACTGCCAAGGGATATATATTTAAGTTACCTGAAGCTCAAGGCTTCAAGTTACTTGTGCGCCCAACGCGCAATTTATTTCTAAGGCAGATGTTTTGGGTTTGGGTTTGGGTTCGAACCCAAACCCAAACCCAAAGATGCCAAGCAGCCGAGGGTTTCCCCTGCGTGTGCATGTGTGTTAATTCATATGAAATATTCCATGGAATACATGTGAATATCCCGCACAAACGGGAAGCGCTCGGCTGTTTTGTAATTTCGAAAGAAATCCTTCATGCACAAAGTGAAACCAACGAAGTGAGTGGGGAAATAAAAAAGGCGCACCGTTTCTCGCCACTGTATCAGAGTCTGAAACATTAGCTTCCTTCTGTCCGCATCATGGGGGAGGTCTCTAGATGAAACATCTACTATGCTATCGTTAACTTCTGCTAGGGTAAGATCTGAGGATGGGCATAGTTGCGAGTATGCTACCAGGTTCTGCGCAGGGTCGGAAAGGTCTGCGGGTGCTGGGAATTCAATATCAACTTCAGGCATTCTCCACACACAAAAAAGGAACACACAGCAAGATACAGCAGGCCCACAGGGCTCAACTTCGTCGGAGCCGCCAGCTATGCTTTCTAAGGGAAGCGAGCTAGACAAGTTGCTCAGACGCGGATTGCGATTTCTCGCAGGTCATTGACCGGAATCT
Source organism: Cymbomonas tetramitiformis (assembly GCA_001247695.2). NCBI lineage: Eukaryota > Viridiplantae > Chlorophyta > Pyramimonadophyceae > Pyramimonadales > Pyramimonadaceae > Cymbomonas > Cymbomonas tetramitiformis. The sequence goes on along the minus strand of LGRX02013610.1, from coordinate 28,657 downwards.
CGATCCGATGACAGATCCTATGTTGGCAGATACGCAGATTTTCTGCCAACATTTACGCGTAATTTACGTATTTTGGGGTCTCGAACTTTTACGCGTATTGCGTATTAGCACAAGAGACTTGTGGAGGATCCTTCCCCCTCCCCGTCTCGGCCCTACGGTTTGTTTTTTCCTCGTGACACGAATCGATGCAAACGCCAGTCCGAGAAATATTATTGACTATGCCGATGTAAAATATCAGATGTGACGTTTTAATATGGGTAAAAATTGTCCAAAATGTCCCCAAAATAGTCCCTTCAGGCACCCATATGTTCCCGTGCCTCCCACGATCAAACGAATCAGAGGTATCAGAGGTATCGGATCAGATCAGGCCGATCAGATCTGATATCAGTCTGATTTTTATCTGATTGGCAACCTTGCTCCTACCTTAGCTCGCCCTCCACCCCCACCCTGCTCCCTCCGCCCCCGCCTTCCCGACCCTCCACCACCGCCCTTCCTCCGCCTCGCTTCCGCCCTCTTTTTCCATCACAGATGCAGCCTCGCTCCACTTCCACCTCCTCTGCTGCTTCTCCGCCGGCACGACCTTTTTAGCGCTCTGCGTAGTTTTGCCATGCCGCGGTTTCCTAGGTTGATCCGACCTAGATGAGCCCTTCGGGGCGCGCTATGAGGATGATTTCAGCTCCCTCTGTTCTACAGTTGCCTGCTTGCAGGATTACAGCGGACTCATGACATTGTCATTATTCTCAGCGTAAATGTTATATCATTATTATTATTATTATTACATGACTTTGACTAAAGGTGCTCCACGGAAAATACGGATCCCCGAAAGTAAGAATTTTATAGGATGTTCGAGCCGTCGGATGGCTTAATAGTGTGTTGAATTTCAAAAGAAATGACCCGAAATCTTTGGGGTTTTGACCCAAAGCCCAAAGCCCCCCCCACCTGTCGGCGCGGCCGACGGAAGGCCAAACGAAGCCTCCCCCACCTCGGAAAATGATCCAAAAGCCCTATATATATAAGCCTTTAAAAACAAAATGCCCACCCCCCCTCGCCTTCGCGGGGAGCCAAAGGCCTAAAGCCCCCCTCCCTCCCCAAACGATTTCCCCAAATGTTTTTGAAATTCAACACCGTATAATTTCCGAATTTCGATGTATGAACCGTCCATTTCGCATTTGCCCGATTTATCATTTAATTACTCCGTCCGGCACCTTATATTCGGTGGAGCACCCGTCTCAGTCAGAGCAATTTCATCGCTTCAGCATAGCACAGAACAACAACGGCATAGCATCAACCTAGCATGAATATAGCATCAACATAGCACCGCATAGCAATGGTATAGCACAACATAGCACAACATAGTATTGGCAGGCAACAATATAACATAGAATAGCATTAGCATAATAAAGTATAGCACATAATATTGTAGTATGGCCGTAGATTTGGCACAGCACGGAGCAGCACTGCAACAGCACTGGCAGCGCAAAGGAGAGTGCAGGACAACATGGCACAACATACCACTCTCATCTCGTTGGTATAGCACAAATATAGTGCAACACAGTGTATCAACATATCACAAACGCACTACATCCGCGTATCACTATCGCACAGAATTTGCATCTCACTTGTGCAATACATTAGCGTATCACTGGTGCGCTGCAACCATATGCATATCAAAGGTGCAAAGCATTGGGCTATCACTGGTGCACTACACCAGTGTAGTACCATATCACTGATGCACTACACCAGTGTATCACTTGAGCGATTCATCTGCATATCACTAGCGAACTATATCAGCATATCACTGATGCACTACATCAGCACATCACTGATGCACCACATCAGCATATCACTGATTCACTACATCAGCATATCACTGATGCACTACACCCGTGTATCTGCATATCACTGGCCGGCTGCATTTCCATATCACTGGTGCACTGCATTTGCATCGCATTGACGCACTGCATCTGCATATCACCGGCGCACCGCCTTTGCATATCACCAGCACCGCATTTGCATATCACTGGCGCACCGCCTTTGTTATCACCAGCGCACTGCATCCGCATAGCACCAGCGCACCGCATCGGCATCTGATTGGCGCATTGCATCCGCATATCACGGACGCACCGCATCTGCATCTCACTGGCGCACTGCATCTGCATATCACTGGCGCACTGCCTTTGCATATCACCTGCACTGCATATGCAGATCACCGGCGCACCGCATCGGCATCGCATTGACGCACTGCATCCGCATATCACCGGCGCACCGCATCGGCATCTCGCTGGCACACTGTGCATCCGCATATCACCTTTCACCGCATTTGCATCTCATTGGCGCACCGCATTCGCATCTCACTGGCGAACCGCCTTGGCATATCACCAGCGCACCGCGTTTGCATCTCACTGGCGCACCTCATCCGCATGTAATTGGCCGGCGGCACTTGCATCTCACTGGCGCACGCATCGGCATCTCACCGGGGCACCGCGTTTGCATCTCACCGGCGCACCGCATCGACAACTTACCGCCGGCGGCACTTGCATCTCACTGGCGCACTGCATCTGCATCTCACGGACGCACCGCATTTGCATCTCACGGACGCACCGCATTTGCACACGCTATTCTGAGCCACTGTCGAAAAACGACATTTTATTTGGGCTCTGCCAAATGGCGCGTCGCTGATAACCGACGATTAAAAGAAATTCCATGGTGGAGATTTCACAGATTTAATTCAAGTTTCTTCGCTGTGTACACAGTGCAGTTCGCAGACGACGACTGCCACGTCACGAAACGGGGCGGAATTGCTCTGAAGAACAGAGGAAATATCGCAGCGGTAAAATATTGCAGTCGAGGGGAGTGCCGTTTGTTACTTATTAAGTATGGAAATCTAGGTTATCGGCTGCTCGCCGATAACCTAGATACTTTGTTGCGCTACTGCAGGCACACCCGCTTGTGATTTTAATCACATTACATGAAGTGCAATTTTTTCAACGTTCATAACGAATATAAATGTAATCACAAGGCGAATACCTTTCTTTTGAGCTCTTGATCGACCCCATCCGCAACCGCATCGATCAGCTTCGTTTGCAGTCGCGACTGCAAGCTAAGTCGATGCGGTTCAAGATAGGGTCGACTAATTCATTGCAGCTGAGGGGTTTTCGTGCGGTTTAGCGCAAGAAACTTACGGGATATATTCGTATCAATATTATGAATATATCCCGTAAGTTTCAGGGCATGCCGTCGAGTACGCTCGAAACGGTCACATCTTGACAAGAGGATAAATCTAAACCCAAAACGCCTCTTGTCAAGATGCGACTGTTTGAAGCATACTTAACGGCAGGCCCTGCAACGTCCGGGATATATTCATAATATTGTTATGAATATATCTGCCAGGTTTCGTGAGTTAGAGTGCACGACAACTCCAATTCTGCAAGGCAGTTTTGGGTTTGGGTAAATCAAAACCCAAAACGCCTCATGCCAATATGCGACTGTTTGAAGTATGCTCCAAGGTATGACCTGAAACTTCCAGGATATATTCATAATATTGTTATGAATATATCTCCCAGGTTTCGTGAGTTGGAGTGCACGACAACTCCAATTCTGCAAGGCAGTTTTGGGTTTGTGTAAATCAAAACCCAAAACGCCTCATGCCAATATGCGACTGTTTGAAGTATGCTCCAAGGTATGACCTGAAACTTCCAGGATATATTCAAAACATTGTTATGAATATATCTGACAGGTTTCGTGAGTTAGAGTGCACGACAACTCCAATTCTGCAAGGCAGTTTTGGGTTTGGGTAAATCAAAACCCAAACCCAAAACGCCGCATGCCAATATGCGACTGTTTGAAGTATGCTCCAAGGTATGGCCTGAAACTGACGGGATATATTCATAATATTGTTATGAATATATCTGCCAGGTTTCGTGAGTTGGGGTGCACGACAACTCCAATTCTGCAAGGCAGTTTTGGGTAAATCAAAACCCGAACCCAAAACGCCTCATGCCAATATGCGACTGTTTGAAGCATGCTTCAAGGTATGACCTGAAACTTACGGGATATATTCATAATATTAATACGAATATATCCCGTAAGTTTCTTGCGCTAGAACGCACGAAAACCCCTCGGCTGCCGTGAATTAGTCGACCCTATCTTGAACCGCATCGGCTTAGCTTGCAGTGGCGACTGCAAACGAAGCTGATGCGGTTGCGGATGGGGTCGATCAAGAGCTCAAAAGAAAGGTATTCGCCTTGTGAATACATTTATATTCGTTACGAACGTTGAAAAAAATTGCACTTCATGTAATGTGATTAAAATCACAAGCGGGTGTGCCTGCAGTAGCGCAACAAAGTTGGGGCGGGCAGCCGATAACCTAGATTTCCATATTTAATAACTTACGAACGGCACTGCTGACTATGACGTTCAGCGTTTGCGACTGCGAGAGGTGAATCTTTGAAACGCGAAGCAAATCTTTCGTCCCAAAAATGACAAAGTGACCTGATCCGAACCATTGCAGAAATTCAGGGAACTCGTGTTTGTGAAACCATGACGAAGTCCCTCGACACCACGATTAACTCGGCATCGTGACTAGGCAAGATCTGACGTTCCTATCCTCCTCGCCCTGAATTTCGCCAAAGTTCCGCCCCTGCATCTGCCGTCAATCTTACGCAGATCTTATAAATCGTACAGCCCGTCTTGCCATTTCAAATTTCGCCAAAGTTCCGGGTGCCATTACCATGTACGTTTTTTGAGAGTCGCTCAGAATTGGGTGATCATTAACACCGCATTTGCATATCACCAGCACTGCATTTGCATATTGCTGGCGCACCGCCTTTGCATATCACCAGCGCACTGCATCCGCATATCACCGGCGCACCGCATCGGCAGCTCTCTGGCGCATTGCATCCGCATACCACGGCCGCACCGCATTTGCATCTCACTGGCGTACTGCATCTGCGTATCGTTGCTGCACTGCCTTTGCATATCACCAGCACTGCATATGCAGATCCCCGGCGCACCGCATCGGCATCTGACTGGCGCACTGCATCCGCAAGTACTTCCCAAGGAGGATAGATTTCTGACAGCACAGGTGGTGCTCATAAGCACCATTTGTGTTCACAACAAGCTTCACAACAAACTTTGAGTACTTCTAGGGAGGTGGTATGCAACCGGGGTTGCCGAAGAGTCAGCCCAACTTCAGGGCCTCGCGGCACCTGCAAGTTCCTTCTTCCCGGGCGGGCGGGTGTGGGAAACTGTTGAATTGGTAGACTCGGAGCCCGAAGTTCTCGCAGAATGAAGTGAAGTGAACTGTCGCAGCTTATTTCAAAAGCTCCGACAGTCTCTTCATCTTCACGGGCTATGTCAAGTGCCACATGAGCTGAGTCCTTCATAGTGTGGCATCTGTGTCCAGGCTCCGCCTGGCCGCAGATCCAAATCAAATGGTGTGCAAGTCGTCCGATGACGAAACTCTTGCACTCGACAGTCACTCCTCCGATGTCACGGTTCCCCCGCGACACCGTAGCCAATCAGAAAACAGGAAAGTCGTACTGACAGATTCCTCTCGGCTCCGCCTCGGAAATCCCCCAGAAAAAACTGCAAAAAAATCCCCAGTCCTCGGCGAGCCTCGGGCTCATTTTTTGCAGGTCAGAAATTCCTCCCCAGTACTTCCAAAATAATTTAGAAATGAATTTCTCAATTATTTACACAAGTACTTCCCAGGGAGGATAGATTTCTGACAGCACAGGTGGTGCTCATAAGGACCATTTGTGTTCACAACAAGCTTCACAACAAACTTTGAGTACTTCTAGGGAGGTGGTATGCAACCGGGGTTGCCGAAGAGTCAGCCCAACTTCAGGGCCTCACGGCACCTGCAAGTTCCTTCTTCCCAAATGGCTGGCGCTTCAGCTACCCCAAACCCGAAGCTGCTTGCTGGCAGACGACTTGCCCGACCACGTCCTCTCCACCTGTCTCAGTCTTTCAGCCAACCGCTTCGGCAGCTCCAGCCTCCTCTGTTCAGTAATCTGTTCATACCTCTGGTATGCATCAGTCAGACACCCACCCAGTCACCCTGCAACTTAATTAGCAGGTGGTCTACTCCGAGGTTAATTAAAGGCCACAGTGGCCCCTCCTCTACGAAAGCTATGCCCCGAGTAGTCCTTCGGGTTCAACCCGATCTTCACAATCAATTTCTTCATTTCCCCCACAAACACTCCGTGTGTCATGGGCACCACCTTTCCTTTGGACCTCCATAGGAGTGCCGGACTCTCCGGGAGGTTGTCAGAATAAGTACTTTCCTGCAATAACCGCAGTTAGCTAGACCGCTGAGTGTGATCCCAAGCCGGGAACGAAGATCCGCTGACCGTGGCATCATGAAACACTTGACAATAAATATTATAGATTCACAACAACCTGATCCCAAGTGTTCCTTGGCGCGCGAATCTGTGAGCCCCGAAGGATCTGCAAGCGCACAACCGTGGCATTGCTGCGGAGAATGAGCTGCCCGACAACGCCATCATCTTACGTACCCCTACCGAAGGCGCAAAAATTCATCGCGAGGTGTATACGTTGCACAAAAACTAAAGTCTTGCAGCTTAGCCGTACAGTACGGTTTCTGCTCTGAAACCAAGACACGAACTGAAAGTGTTGGAGCAAAAACAAGCCTCTCGTGATCCCTCGTGAAAAAAAGTATGCGTGCACAAAAGGTGCGAGCAATTGATGTTCGTCGAGAACGCTCATCTTGTCGACAGGACGTCTATCGACTCAGTTATCGGCACGCCGGCGAGGGGCGCTATGACCGTCCCCGCTGAGCTATGACCGTCCCCGCTGAGCGGCGCTGCCGCGAGCAGAGCAGCGGGAGGAACGCTCATGTTTTCCCACTGCCTTGAACTGCTTAAAACGGGATGGAATTTTGTCCAAAGTCGATATCGCATTTTATCGCGCGAAAATCGACGATTTTTTCACTCTGTCGCCTATTTCCAAACTGTCGCCAATTACCATATGACTAGGTAGTATTACTATTCAGTATTCTTGCTTGATGAGATGGCAGATTCAACGTTTGGTGTCACTTTGGTGAGAAGAGAGAACGGAAGATGTAGATGCAGCAAGCACACAAGTGACGTCACTGTATCGTGTATTTAGTAGAAGTAGAAGTATTAGTATCTCTATGACGGTTAGCCCCCACACGGGTGTGGGCAGGTCGGTACCACCGAGTTCACTGCTTGTGGCGGGCTCTAGCGCGACGTAGATGGCAAGGGGCAGGTGCCCACTTGCGAAGGACATAAGGTGGGAGGTGTGGAGTGAATTTGGGAGCAAGGGCTTGCCCTGTGCCGCCCTGATTTTAGTGCAAAATGGTGTTATATAAGGTTGTCGAAAGTGGCCCTGTGGGGGGGGCTGGGGCTGATTGGTTGAGGTGACTAATCTGGCCGCATAGGCCGAATCACTTCGATTCAAGCGGCGTGTAAAGCATCCCAAGATGCTAGAGGGTTGCCGAAATACAGTATTTGGGGTGGTTGTTGGGGGGGGGCAAGGTGAGAGCTTAAATTCGAGGGCACATCTGAGGGCCTCGGTGTCACGCGTGAATGGTACCAAGGCTGCCAAAAACCCGAACGTCATAGAGATATCAGCTCCGGGTTGAAAGTGGGAATCCTAGCGGCATGTGCATCACAAATGATGTAAAACATGTCCCAAAGGTTCACTCGACCCCTGGGGGGGCTTGGAACCCCGTGGATCCGCTGCTGAAATCTGTATAGGCAGCCCTGACCAGTAGGTCGTGGCCCCATCCACGCTTTTATTCCACTTGCTGATTTGGCCATGATTGGCTAAACGGCCGCTTGGAGAGGTGGTGCGCGCGTGCGCGTTTGGGTGCGACTAGGAGTTATGGTATGAGTTGTTTGCGGTAAGCAACTGGGAGTGGCGGCCATGGGGACCGCGCCTCGTTACGGACTAGTCTTAGCAATGTTCGGATCCAGTTTTGCACCGGCACTGGCCTTGCCGGTTACTGTTTTCTGGGCTGGTGTTCGCGACACCTTCGACTTCGACGACATCTTCGAGTGCCCCTCGCCGCTCCACTCTCTTAGCTCCTCTCCGCTGCTGACCATTACCATTTTTCCGCTACCACACCCAACCGCGCGGCTGCGTGCCACCTCCCCTCTGGCTTTTCAGAGTATGGGTATGTTAACCCGAGCGAAGAAGTCCCTGGACAGGGACAGTGACATCGACGCCTCGCTGAGGCTATTAGACGGAGTTCGGAACAGTCCGACGGTGCGTACGCCAACTGTTCCGAACCCCGCTCCGAATTCCAACGAAGATGCGGACGTGGCGACCAGGAAGTACTTGCAGGAGCAGAGCAAGCTGGTTGACGACGTCTACAAAACCCGTCTACACCGCCAGTGGGCCAAGGGTGTCCGCGAGGATGTCCTTGGGGACAAGAAGCACCACTTCCGCGGTACGGACGATGCTGGCCTCCTCTCCGAGCTGGTGGTGCAGCTGCGTACGGAGTTTCATTCGGCTGGACTGGAGCTGGCATCCTTTGACCTCGACGACCCTCTGGCTCGTGTGGTGACCAAGGTCAACGGCTTGCTCTTCGACGTTCTGGCTCTGGTTATCGAGAAGCACAGCAACGCCTACGTCTGGTTGACTGGCACCGACGCCTCGTCTGACCGTGATGGACGGCGAGCCCTGGTGGACATCATCAAGGGCTGTGTACCTGTGGCGCTACGTGAGTCGCACCAGGAGGAGCACGCCGCGTTGCGTTATCCCGCAGACACTGACCCGCAGCCCATCTTGGCTCGGGAACAGCGTCTGGTGCGGGATAACAAAGCTACGGACTGGACACCCACCGAGGAGACCAGGAAGCTCTCCATGTACAACAGGCTGGACCCGGTGTTTTACACCGCGGTCAAGGTGCGGTACCCTCTTGCGGCCGATCTTGCGCACGTCTCCTTGGCGTCTCTCCGCTCCCTTGTGGTAGAGATTTACCAGGCTTGGGCGCAGACGGGGGCGGGGAAGGCGGTCTCGGGCAAGAGCGGCATCTCCGCGCAGCTCTCCAGCACCGAGTACGGTGCCCTCCTCGACAAGATCAACGAGCTCCATGATTTGCTGCGGCGACAGCACGGGACGGGTGCGCCACTGGCGCAGCAGCAGCGGCAGCAGCCACAGCGGCAGCAGCGGCAGCAGCAGCAGCGCGGTACGCAGCGGGGGTTCCGTGTCGGCACGCACCCGTTGCCTCCGGTCGGTTTTGACCGTGACGATCAGAAGGCGAAGCCTTTTTGCGGGAAGTGCAAGAAGGCGGGGAAAAGGTGAGCAGTACCATTTCTACCGCGACTGTCCGTTGGGCGGGCGTCAGCATCCCCCGCACTCGGCCGCGGCATTCTGCATTCCCATCGACGAGGAGGACGCGGAGGGGGTGCGTGCATTGGCCATGTGTGCCCTGTTCCAGCAGGCGGCGGATGATGGGGCCGAGGCTTTTGCCACTGCGGCATCTACGTACGGGCCGCCTGCGGTACTCTGTGCGGGTGCGGTGGGCGGGATCGACGTGTCCGCCTACGGCTTCACGGTAGAGCCGCAGCAGCCTGCTGACGAGCCCGCAGGTGACGACATTCATCAGCGGCTGGACGATCTCGCCGCGGAGGTCCATGCCGCGGCAAACTGCAAGGTGCACTACACCCACGCATCCTTCCCACCACCGGCGGTTCTCGAGCCGCATGCATCGGCTCTGGTGTGCGGCCCCGCGGCAGCGGGGAACATGCCGGAGGAGCAGGTTCCGGCAGGTGGTGCGGCGGCATCGGCATCCGCCGTGCCGGCCCCTGCTATACCTGTCTCGCAGGAGGAGGATGTGAAGCCCGTGCCGCTTCAATCGGCGCGGGTGACTGCCACGACGGACGGTGAGTTCCCTGGGTTCGTTCAGACTGTCAACCACGCCGCCATCGCGCCGGTTGACCTCACCGGCTACGACACCGACGACTACGAGGACTTTGCCGACGGCAGCTTCCGGCTGAAGCCGCGGGGTTCGCCTCCGTCGGCCAATCATGCTTCCGGGCCGCCCGTGGACGGGCAGAGGACCTACGGTTGTGGGAAGCCGCCTTGGGGCTTTCCTGCCACGGTTGGACCATGGGGATTCCTTTCCTCCTTTCCCTCGTTCTTTGCATCTCGATCATGGGGGTGGCAGCCGTGCCCGATGCTCAGTCGGCTGCGGGATTGCCTTCGCCTGGTGGTGACCTCGATTGGGAGACTCCGTCAATTTTCTCCACGAATGAATTTGTTGAATCCGTGATCCCGGCTCAGGGTTTCTTTGTGGCTGACAATGTGCCACCGCTTGAGCCGCCTGAGCCCCCTGACATCTTTCAGGATCTTGCTCAGGCAGATTTGAGCTTCGACATGGCCTTCTTCTACGGTGTGGCTCTACATGAGAGAGGTCCTTTCGGGAACCCTCCCTTCGGGTCCGACTTGATTGAGGCCACAGCTGGCTACTTTGGTGCTGTCGATTGACTTCTTGTTCACTCTGGATGCACACCGACATGGTGGTGTGCGGAACTCCGGTGACTTCAACAACTTTTATGGTTTATGCTTTGGCTTTTGACATCTACAAGTTATGTTCTGGCTTGCTAGCTCGGTGCTTTTCAGTTGTTTAGCGGGTGCACAATGCCCGTAGGTTTCTGCACCTGTGCTAGCTAGAGGGTTTCCAATTTGTGTTTCAGAATTGCACAGTTGGATTAGCAGTTAGGTCTGTCAACCTGGCTCCTGCCCTAACTTATCTTACATTATCTGACTCTCCTAGACAGTCACCACCCACAGTGCTGGGGTGGTGTGCTGAAATCTGTATAGGCAGCCCTGACTGGGAGTCCCGGTCAGGCCCCTATGACAGACTCCTAGGACCAACACTGGACTGATGACTGATCTATAGGTTCGTGCTGTGACACACGCTGTGTCACAGGTAGGCTAGATTCCGAAACCGTCCGAGACCGTTCCGGGTATATCTAGCTTAGGGTTTATTTATCTTATGAGTTTATCCACACAGTTCGGGAGTTTCTGATATCTAGTGAACTAGGATATTCCAGTATCCGCCATATTTGGGGCGGAGGGGCTGGGGAACGATATCTCTATGACGGTTAGCCCCCACACGGGTGTGGGCAGGTCGGTACCACCGAGTTCACTGCTTGTGGCGGGCTCTAGCGCGACGTAGATGGCAAGGGGCAGGTGCCCACTTGCGAAGGACATAAGGTGGGAGGTGTGGAGTGAATTTGGGAGCAAGGGCTTGCCCTGTGCCGCCCTAATTTTAGTGCAAAATGGTGTTATATAAGGTTGTCGAAAGTGGCCCCGTAGGGGGGGGCTGGGGCTGATTGGTTGAGGTGACTAATCTGGCCGCATAGGCCGAATCACTTCGATTCAAGCGGCGTGTAAAGCATCCCAAGATGCTAGAGGGTTGCCGAAATAAAGTATTTGGGGTGGTTGTTGGGGGGGGCAAGGTGAGAGCTTAAATTCGAGGGCACATCTGAGGGCCTCGGTGTCACGCGTGAATGGTACCAAGGCTGCCAAAAACCCGAACGTCATAGAGGTATAGTATTACGTCAAACATCAAACTCCATCATCTGAACTTTGAACAGCAACAGGTGTGAAAGCAAAGATACTACAAATTTCCTCCGGAGTTCTGTAATATATTATATTTTCATTTTTCAGTTGTACCTTTAAGTTTTTCCTAGCCGACGCACGGCTGTTTTTTTCACTCACTGTACTCTCCAAGCGGTTTCTTTGACGTCGATGCACTATGAAGCGTTAATTAAGCCGATGACGTTCTCAGCGTCTCGATATGTCCAGTGTGTATTAAGGTGCGTTACTTCTACCAGTAGAATCCGTTTAGAGTATCGATGAATATCCCTCTTTGCTATCAGGAATTCGTTGGTCTCACTTTTTGTTCACTTCATGCTGTGAACGTTGGACGACCTCTGAAACGAGTTTACGGAACACGGGGTTTGCGGGCCACCTTACTTGCCCCCCTAGAAACAAGCTTCCGTGCTCCGATATCTTTGATCACTATTGCACCTATCCTATGAGTTTTAAGGGAGCTTGGCCTCCGAATATTGAGACCTTGTCAGCTCTCACTTCTGTGAAGTGAGGATGACGGTCGGGTCGGGGACCCTGTATTTTTCCTATCTATCTTCCGGGTCCCTCTCAGCCTCTCAGCCTTTTGTACCCCGCACACGTAACTGTATTGAGTTCTTATTCGTTCTTATCGTGCTGCATGTCTGCCGTTCTGCGTGATACTGCTCCCTTCGTTGTGTGCCTGGTACACCGCCTGGGACGCACCACGTTTACAAGATGTTGAAGCGAGCAGCAGCACGAGCTTTGCTAATATTCCAACGTCTCAACCTTGAACTTACGTTGCTTGGTTTCTTACCTCTCGAAAGTATGGTCTTCAAACTGATCATATTTCACGTACATATGTTTGGTCTAGCCACAGGCATCCCCCACCTGAAAAGTCTTGAGAAGTCACACGGTCGCCTATCCCTCCTTGAAAGACGTTTTAAAGTAGTCATTCAGTTCTCGTTTCGCCGACTACCGCTCCTTGCTAGAATAGTCTCTGATGCCTCCCGGCCAGCCAGCGTAGCACACCGTCCCGATCCCCCATATCGGACTGCAGCTCTCAGATATCTCCCTTCGCCAGCGTTCCTTTGCAGCGAAAACTTCTTTTACTTCGTGTAAATAGCACGTCACTCGAATTTGAAGGTTGGTAATTTGAATGGGTGTTCTGAATGATGCGCAGTCGTCGTCGCGTTGTAGTAACTGGGGTCGATACCTTTCACAACAGGTCGTGTAGGATGTGCGAGGGTGTGAGAGCTTTTACGTTATGTCGCGTAGGATGCGCGGGGGTGTGACAGCTTTCACAACAGGTGGTGCAG
>LGRX02013610.1:0-12759 GCA_001247695.2 Cymbomonas tetramitiformis | reverse complement strand
TGTGACAGCTTTCACAGCAGGTCGTGCAGGGTGCGCGGGGGTGTGACAGCTTTTACGTCACTCTGGGTAATTTGATTTGGACTTGCCCCCCTTAAAGGATGTTGTGTGCGGTTTTTGAGGGTTGTGGTGTTTTCCAGCAATTGGCATTCAGCTTGTGGGGATAATTTAAGATCACCTTGAAAGATATAAACAACCGCCAGCCAGGTATTTTCGTCCACATCCGTACTCGCGGCAGCGCTCTCCTTTGCTATACTATGTTGTCTGGCAACCCTGAAAGACGGTGTGTGCTTATTCTACCCCTAGCCGCTTACGTACTTCGTGGTTCAAGCTGGGCGCAACACAGGTGATCACCATCACGAACGTAGGAAGCACAGTGCATTCAATCTATATGCTCCTGCCAGCCTCATGCAGAGAGCGGTATGCCTGATGTCGTCTCATTGCCAGGGTAGCGTGGGATGTGGGGGGATGTAGCTACTGCTGAACAGCTAAGAGGTAGTTTTTTAGCTGCTTGCGCGGTGCCCTTGTTCACAACGGCGCCTATGTTCGTTTGAGAATTTCCCCATCGCTGTCCCAAACCTCGCAGGAGATGCCCCTCCAACCACAAGCTTGTGTGGGATATACCAGACCTCCACGCTGTTGGCTACTAGCTTGCCTTTTTCTTCTGCCTGGGCTGTTGCACAACTCCCGGTGCGTGCTCCCATCCTGCCCTCGCTCTACCTGCCACTCCTGCCCTCCCTGTGCCCCTCGCCCTCCATATTGCATTCGCCCTCATGGCTGTCCTCGCTTGCCTGCCACTCCTGCCCTCCCTGTGCCCCTCACCTCCAGATTGCAGCCCACTTCTCATGGCTGCTCCCCGCTCTACCTGCCACACCTGCCCTCCTGTGCCCTCGCTCCAGAGATTGCATCGCGCCCCCCCGGCTGCCTCCCCTCGCTCTACCTGCCACCTGCCCTCCTGTGGCCCCCGCCCTCCATATTGCATTCGCCTCATGGTTGTCCCTCGCTCTACCTGCCACTCCTGCCCTCCTGTGCCCTCGCCCATATTGCATTCACCCTCATGGCTGCCCTCGCTCTACCTGCCACTCCTGCCCTCCCTGTGCCCCTCGCCCTCCATATTGCATTCGCCCTCATGGCTGTCCTCGCTCTACCTGGGTCCCTTGCCCTCCGGACCGCCCTCCCACATGGCCGCGTACTGTGCCACGGCTATTGTGTGTGTGCTTATCCATCGACCGGGAGCCACTGGGGGGCATGCCAGCAGGGTCCGCTTACTCCGTAACCCAGAGACCAACAGTTGTTTGGCGACGATCGGTCACATCGTATCATCTTTCCATGCTGCTTTGCATTTGGGTTGGGAATATGTATGCGCTTGTCACGGCCCCGCCCTGCTCTTGATTTGCTTCTCACATCCACTGGGATGATGATGGGCTGGCTTTTGTTGGCCGATCTCATGCCGTTCAGTGTGTATGCTTATCCTTGCGACTCCTTTGGCACACCGTAGCTGCCGAAGACTGGCTGCACCATGTACCCACGTCGGGGATCAAAGAATTCAGCACACACTTCGGGACACTTATCCAGATTCTCTAGATTCTATCGGATTCTATTGTGTGTGTGTGTATGCTTATCCATGCTGTGTGGTGTGACTGCATTCATGGCATAACCATGGACCAACAGGTCCCATCCATCGACCGGGAGCCACTGGGGGGCATGCCAGCAGGGTCCGCTTACTCCGTAACCCAGAGACCAACAGTTGTTTGGCGACGATCGGTCACATCGTATCATCTTTCCATGCTGCTTTGCATTTGGGTTGGGAATATGTATGCGTTTGTGGTATCTTGTCACGGCCCCGCCCTGCTCTTGATTTGCTTTTCACATCCACTGGGATGATGATGGGCTGGCTTTTGTTGGCCGATCTCATGCCGTTCAGTGTGTATGCTTATCCTTGCGAATCCTTTGGCACCCCGTAGCCACAGGAGACTGCACTATGTACCCACGCCGGGGATCAAAGGATTCAGCACACACTTCGGGACACTCATCCGGATTCTCCGGAGCTCACTAGTGAAGAATGGGACCCCCTAAGCCTCGCTGAGCCACCCGAGCCCCTCTGCATCTGCACCACCAGCGCACTGCCGCCTTGTGCCTGAAGCCGGTTCATCCCTGCCCCCCGATCTGCGCGAGCCATATCTCCACCACCAAGCCCACGCGCAAGACCACCCCTCTGCTCCCTGAGCCTCACTGGGCCACCTGAGCCCCTCTGCGGCTGTCCTGCCGGCGCACTGCTGCTGTGTCTCTGGAGCCGGCTCACCCCCGCCAATCGAGCCACCCCTCCACCACCAAGCCCACACCCCACATCACCCCGCTGCCGCCTACAGCCTGGTCTCAAGAGAGCTTGCCCACCCACGCCACGGCCAGAATGCCCAAGCGCTGTCCCAAGGGGCTGAGAATGATAAACTGGGTTGCCCTCATCCAAACTTGCGCATCCGCCACCGACTTGCGTCTGTAGCCCTCTACCCCCAACACCAACTCCCCGTGACTGGAGCCCTTGCGCTGATTGCCTTGCGAGGTGGCCGCGAACTTGAGCAATGCGCTCCACACTTGCGCTGTAACTGTCACGCCGCACTGTTCCTACTTGGGGTCCCATCCCCACAGTTGCCCGTGTGTCCCAAGCCCTCCCGGCGGCCGATAGTTCACCACCCGGTCGTCGCCTTCCCGACAGCTGCTCACTGTTAGTTCCGGCACGGCCAGCAACCTCGCCCGGTGGGCACGGAAGCTGATGAGATGCCATATGCTGCCGTGCAACCTGTTCTAAATGGTCATCGCTGCCGGGATGGGCCCCCGGGCTCTGAGGGGCCCGGCGTGTGTCAACTCCACCCGCGGACCTCACCACATCTCCCCCGTCATCCTCATCAGTCCCCCCCATGCCATCAACCCCAATGTGTGTGTGTGTGTGTGTGTGGTTATTACACATGCCGGGGGACTTGTGTTCTTTGACCTTGATATGAAGTACTGGCGGATCGCTGTGAACGGGGACGACCGCCGGGTGGAAGTGGGTTTTGGGAGGCGGTTATCCCTGTGGTGCCATTCTGGCGGGCACTGCCTCTTCGAGAGCTCGGTAGATTCGTCTGTCGTGCTGCGAGGAGAGGCAGAAGGTGGTGAAGTACACCTTCTGTGTTTTCCCTTGAATTTTGTGGGGAGCACTTAGGTGCCCGCATGTTTCCTTTTTTTGACATGGGGTGTCCATGCTGTGTGGTGTGACTGCATTCATGACATAACCATGGACCAACAGGTCCCATCCATCGACCGGGAGCCACTGGGGGGCATGCCAGCAGGGTCCGCTTACTCCGTAACCCAGAGACCAACAATTGTTTGGCGACGATCGGTCACATCGTATCATCTTACCATGCTGCTTTGCATTTGGGTTGGGAATATGTATGTGTTTGTGGTATCTTGTCACGGCCCCGCCCTGCTCTTGATTTGCTTCTCACATCCACTGGGATGATGGTGGGCTGGCTTTTGCTTGCCGATCTCATGCCGTTCAGTGTGTGTGGTAGATTCGTCTGTCGTGCTGCGAGGAGAGGCAGAAGGTGGTGATGTACACCTTCTGTGTTTTCCCTTGAATTTTGTGGGGAGCACTTAGGTGCCCGCATGATTCCTTTTTTTGACATAGGGTGTCCATGCTGTGTGGTGTGACTGCATTCATGACATAACCATGGACCAACAGGTCCCATCCATCGACCGGGAGCCACTGGGGGGCATGCCAGCAGGGTCCGCTTACTCCGTAACCCAGAGACCAACAGTTGTTTGGCGACGATCGGTCACATCGTATCATCTTTCCATGCTGCTTTGCATTTGGGTTGGGAATATGTATGCGTTTGTGGTATCTTGTCACGGCCCCGCCCTGCTCTTGATTTGCTTCTCACATCCACTGGGATGATGATGGGCTGGCTTTTGTTGGCCGATCTCATGCCGTTCAGCATGTGGTGGGGAGTTTTGGATG
This sequence comes from Cymbomonas tetramitiformis, assembly GCA_001247695.2. Lineage (NCBI taxonomy): Eukaryota > Viridiplantae > Chlorophyta > Pyramimonadophyceae > Pyramimonadales > Pyramimonadaceae > Cymbomonas > Cymbomonas tetramitiformis. The sequence continues at coordinate 8,768 of LGRX02013610.1, read as the reverse complement.
ATGAAAAGTGGCTGTCCCTGTGGTACCTTTCTGGCGGGTATTGCCTCTTTGGAAGCGTCGTGGATTCGTCTCGCGCTTTCTCCCTCTCTATGTCCGGTGCTTCATGGGTATTTCACGTGGCGGGGAACTCGTGTTCTTTGCCCCAGATGTGAGGTACTGACGCGTTGCTGTGAACGGGGACGGCCGCCTGGTGGAAGTGGGTTTTGGGAAGCGGTTGTCCCTGTGGTGCCATTCTGACGGGCACTGCCTCTTTTGTAGGGCTCGGTGGATTCGTCTGCCTTTAATGCAAGGAGATGCAGAGGGTGGTGAAGTCCACGTTCCGTGTTTTCCCTTGATTTTTGCGGGGAGCACTTAGGTGCCCGCATGTTTTTAGTTTTTTACCATAGGGTGTCCATGCCGTGTGGTGTGACTACATTCATGGCATAACCATGGACCAGCGGGTCCCAGCCATCGACCGTGAGCCACTGGGGGGCATGCCAGCAGATTCCGCTTACTCTGTTACCCATGGACCAACGATTGTTGGGCGATGATCAGTCACATCGTTTCATCTTTCCATGTCGCCTTACATCTGGGCTGGGAATATGTATGAGTCGGTGGTATCTTGTCACGGCCCCGCCCTGCTCCTGAATTGCTTCTCACACCCACTGGGATGATGGTGGGCTGGCGTTTGTCGGCTGATCTCATGCCATTTAGTTTGTGCATGTGGCGTGGCGTCCGAGTGCCGCCCTACTCATGCACGCGGTTCTCCTCCACAAGTGTGCGGATCCACCTAACGTCGGAGGGTGTGCGGCCGCCACGTGGCGTGTGAGTGCTGACTTGTGCGGCGCCCATGCGGGGGAGGATGTGGCAGGGCGGCAGCAAGCGGCGCATCTTCGCGACATCTGGCGGACCACGAGTGCGGGGAGGATGACCACGCGGTGTACTTGGGAGTCCGCACCACCGACACCGCAGCAAGCATGCAGTGGTTCATTCTGGAGTTTGGGCGCGATTCAGATGGTGACTTCAGCTTAGATGCGGCGGTCGATTCGTCCTCCCAGCTCGCATTGGCGTACGAAAATGACAAGGATTATCTGCACACGCTGTGCCTCCCGGCTGCCACCGACTATCTCTTCTTGATGATTGGCCAGGAAGCGGTGCGCCCGCTCTCCCCTGGTGCCGGAAAAAGGCTTTCAGATGTAACCCGCCTGTCCCAGTCGGCCGCACAGTTGTTCTCTTCGCCAGGTGCTACAGCGCGGGCTCCCCACCTCGCACCACCTTCTACGCTGCCGCACCTGCCGCGTGCCCACTCCTGTGTAGTTGATGTCACCTCTTGCGGCGGCGCCTCGGCTGGGATCCCCGCCTGCAGGTGGGCTGGAACGGCGGCTATGCAGTGGTCCGGGAGGACGATTGCCACTTCCTGGGAGGTGGCGAGATGATGGGCACAGTGCCCCAAGGCGAAGAGAGCGCGCGTTTCTTCTTCACCACCGCCAATGAGACCTGCAGGTCGCGCCGTGACACCGAGGCTCCCACGGCACCTCCAACGATAACCCCCACCGAAGCACCCTCTACCATGTTCCCAACCACTGGCATGCCAACCACCACATCTCCCACCACCCTCCTACCTACCGCTTCCCCCATCACCGAGATGCCCACCACGAATTCCCCAACCGGTGCTCCCATAATCTCCTCGCCGCCGCCGCCGCCCCCGTTACGCCCCTAGTCCCCTCCTCCATCGAACCCGCCCGCTCCGCCATCGCCTCGCCCGCCCCCACCTTCCCACCTCCACCCTCACCACCTCCACCGCTCCACCTCCCCGCCCCGCCCCGCTCTACCTCCCCTCCCACCTCCACCCTCACCACCTTCCACTGGCCCACTCCCCGCCCCGCCCACCACACCTCCCCACCCCCCACCACCGCCCTCCACCACCACCTCCACCACCACCCCACCATCCCCGTCTCTCCATCCCCGCCTCCTCCACCTCCCCACTTCTCCATCCCCCGCTCCCTCCACCATCCCCCGCTCCTCCTCCATCCCCGCCACCTCCACTCCTCCTCGCGTCAATTCACCGCTCCCTCCATCCCCGCTCCTCCACCCTCCCCGCCCACCATCACCGCTCCCCTCCATCCCCGCCTCCTCCACCATCCCCGCTCCCCTCCATGCCCATTTCTCTCCACTATCCCCGCCCTCCTCCATCCCCGCCTCCTCCACCATCACCGCTCCCTCCATCCCCTGCCTCTCCACCACCGTCATCGCTCCACCACCCCAACTCCTCCCCTGTCACCTACACTTGCGAGCGAAGAGCAAAATTTTGAACTGTTTTATGGCCTTGTGCCCTCTGCCTCCTCCACAACCATCACTCAGTTACCCAACTCGCTTCCCACCTCCCCAACACACTCTCCCAGTGTAGCCTCTCTGCCCCCAACTACAACCCCTCCTACCACCACCACATCTCCCACCACCCTTCTCTCAACGACAGGTGCAACCGCCACCCCCAATGGCGCATTTGCCACTTCTCCGACAAGCCAGTCCACCCAGTCTCCCGCCTCAACAGCAACATTCCTTCCAGAGCAGGAGGCCTTCTACGGTCTTGTACTAGGCATCGCCACGGAGCCAGACTCCCTCACTCCCTCCATCCTCACAAGCACCTCCCCAACTTCTTCTCCAAGTGTCGCCACTTTCTCTACTACCGCAGCCCCACCACCTCCCCTCACTCTTCCCCACCACTTTAGCCATTCAACTGCGACGCTCCACTACCCCCACAGGCCTCCCCTCTGCAGCTCCTGCTGCCAGTGCAGCCCCACCACCTCCCCTCACTCTCCCCCACCACTTAGGCCCAACTTTATGCCTCTCCACTACCCCTACTACGCCTCTCTCTGCAGCTCCTGCTACCAGTAGCCCCACCACCTCCCCCCTCAGCCCTCTCCCCACCACTTTAGGCTCAACTGCGATGCCTCCACCACCCCTGCTACGGCCTCCCCTCTGCAGCTCCTGCTACCAGCAGCCCCACCACCTCTCAGCCCCCTCTCCCCAGCACTTTAGGCTCAACTTCGGCGCTGCCCTCCACTACCCCTGCTACGGCCTCCCCCACCAGTTTAGTCCCCACCACCTCCCCCCCGTCAATGCCTACTTCTTCTCCCTCGTCCACATCGTCTGCTTCATCGTCCCCAACTGACGGCATGCCTCAAAACTTGAGCCCTATATTCGAGGAGCTGTTGTTCTACGGGCTTGATCCTGTGCAGCATGCGCATCCCTGCCGCCAACATTGCCCTTTGCCCCCATCCCCGCTCCTTCCTTCCTTTGCCTCTTCCATCCCTTCCCTCCCTCTTCCTCTTCTCCCGTCTCCTACTCACCATCACTCGGGCTTCTACCACCGCTCTGTCCCAAATCTCACGCTTCATTCTCGCCCTCACCCTCCCTTCCACCGTTTCACCACCGTCGCCACCGCCAGCCGCCACATGACTGCCGCCCCGCCCGCCCCGCCCTCCACCTCTCCACCCCTCCACCCCTCCTCTCCCCCTCCCTCTCCCTCCTCCCCCCTCCACGACCTCCACCTTCACCACCTCCTCCCCACCACCCTCCTCTGCCACCACCTCCACCTCACCGCAGCCTCACCGCCACCACCCTCACCTCCTCCCTCGCCACCACCCCCTCGCCACCACCTCCTCCACCCCCTCACTCCTCCCCACCCTCTCCACCACCGCCTCACCCCCAACTCCTCCGTCGCCGCACAGCATTGACACTTGTACAGATTTCTTTAGTGGTGAGCGAAGACAGTTGGCCCCCCCAAACACACAGCTGCCCTTTGCGCCCTTCCTTGCTCAGGGTGGCAGCGACACACACAGCTGCCCTTTGACGTGCTCGCATTCGCTGGCTGACATTAGCCCCGCCCTGTGCCGCGCCCGAAGGCAGACCAGCACTGCCAGGCCACTTGCCAGCGCTGCGCCCAGGTGGCGGCAGGTCCCCGGCATCCTCGGGCGGCGTGCGCGCGCGTCCCAGTGGGGCCGGCGTCCTCGGGCGGCGTGCGCGCGCCTCCCAGCGGGGCCGGCAGGTGTGTCACTCTGCCTTGTGTCACTGAGGAGCATCCACGTCCCTGTTAGTGAGGCGGGCGAGCACGTCTTGATTAGGGTTTGCAGGCTGCGATGAACGGCTGAGATTGTTCACGTAGCAAAGCAGGCGGCCACAGAAGTTGTTTCGAGGTCGAGTTAAGAATACCCAACGCGCCAAGATGAGGGTCGGCGCGTTTAGGCGTGTTGCGATATTAAGCCAGAACCCCCTTAGAGATAGAGCTGAGTCTGAAAGTTCGTTCGTTTCATTTTGCGCGATTTTTTAAATCGCTCCCAGCCCCCCAGCTCACAGCCCCACAGCCCCCAGCCCCCAGCCCCCCAGCGCCGTCCTCAGACGCCGACCTCAGCGGAGTATATCCCGAAGAAGGATATTCTTGGGATTGGGAACCTGACGACCTGGCGCGTGACGCTGTGACGCTGCAACCTATTCTACACCGCACCGAGCACTGCGCGGTCCTTCCCAAACGCGACGCAGCCGACCTGCGAGTGGACCGCAAAACGGCCATGCGCACGCATGGAGCATGGTTTGTTTGGAAAGGAGCCTGTCACAGATCCGGCTTTTAATCACTGATCAAAAACCCTACAAACCCTAAATCCTGTCAGAGTTCCGGCTGGTATGCCGAGGGGGGGCCTGCTGGAAGCTGTGTCTGGCATCCCCTCGAGGCTGCTAAATTCTGCTGCATTCGCGGAAAATGAATAGTTATTCCAGCCAGCGACAGGTTGCGCGCGGCGCCCAATCCCCTCCTCGCGCGTGCGGCCGCCGAGCTCTCCGGAAAGGGCGACAAGAGAGAGACTGGAACCTCACCAATTCTTGATCTGAATGGTGAACGCTCCCATATTCGCAGGCGACATCACGGCGACTGTGCTCAGCGCCACCGTCCGATTCCCGGAGGGCTCTGTGGAGGATGTGGAGAGCGACACGGCGGCCTTCAGCAGCGACTTCGCGATGCAGGTGAGGCCAAGGCCAGCGGACGAAGTCCTCGCGGGGCGTCGGGCACGTCTCTAGGATCGTGGGAGTCTGTGGGCGGGTGGCAGGCGATGGGAGTATGTGTGAAGACCCTAGGGTGTATCCCTCACCAGCCTGTAACCATGTGCATGGTCGGTATCGTGATTGGTCTGTGGAGTACCTGGGAGCTGCGATCTGCCCATGATGACCGCGCCGCCTCCCCCTCTGCTTCCGTGTCTCCCACCCCTCCAGGTGCAGACGGATGTGGCGAATGTGGGATGCTTATTTGTCGCCCCGGAGGTGACGATCGACGAGTTCTATGCGGGGTCACTCGTGGTGAAGTACGCGGTGGCCTTCACGCCCTTCACCGACGCGGGCACCGTGGACTCCTACAGCCTCATGCTCAACGACCAGCTCGAGGACTACCCCCTGTCCATGGCTTTCACGCAGGCGGACACCGCCACGAATTTCTCGGCGCTCGTCGGCAGCAGTGGCCCCGTGGTGGAAAACATCAGCGCCACTGAGGCCGACTGTTCCCGGCCCCCCAGCGTCATACTAACTCCAATTGCAACGGGTGAGCGCTGGCATTTGCTTGTGCTCGGAGGCCCGGGGTACATGGGCCTGCCTCGTGATGCCTCAAGATCCAGTGCGCCATGCCCGCTTGGTTTGGTTGCGCATGGTGGGCATGATGGGCATTGGGTTGGGGCGCCCGGCGGGAGGAGGGGGTTGGAGCAGAAGCCTCGCCACCACCCCCAGAAGAGTCGAGTGGCAGCGAGAGCGGCTGGGATGTGTGGGGGCGGTGGCTGCTGCTGGCGCTCTGCTTGTTCGTGGCCATCTTCGGGGTTGGCATCGTGGCCATGGTGGCGCTTCGCGCGGATGACGGAGAGAGCTCGATATTTGACTCAATCAGGTAGAGGCCTTGCAGTCCGCCCCGTGCGAGGGCCCTCCCTCCCTCTTCTCCGAGTCCCCGCCCTTGGGATCCTGGGCACGGAAGGAGGCAGGAAGCTCGCGAAGCGGCGCCATGCCGCAGGCACACTCAGAGGGTACGGGCCGCATCTGCCAGCTGGCGTTGTCTGGAAGTAGATTTCGTGCTTTCGTCGTGCAGTGGAGGGTTGCCTGGGTTTCGCAAGCCGCCCGCGAGTAGAGAAGCATTTGTCCTGAGCCGCAGGCGCGAGTCAAAGTGCGGCAGCTGGCAGTGGACGCAGAGGTGGTTGGCAGGGAGAACATCGAGAGGTCTGACGCCTGGCTGATGGTAGAGAGGTGGTGGGGAATGACGCGCCTCCGGGCCGTTGGATGAAGCGGCGCGATGGTGGCGCGCCTCCGGGCCGTTGGATGAAGCGGCGCGATGACGGCGCGAGCCGCGGATGCTGTGGCGGCGTGAGCCGCGGAGCTCGGGTTGGTGGCAGCGAGCGCGTGAGACTCCGGAAGGGGGATGCGAGGGACTGCCGCTCAGGGGGACGACGGACAAAATGGACGTTGAGATGGGCGCGCCCACTCACAGTTCACTGTACGACGACGACAACCGCACGCCGCGCAACCGGCTCGGGCTCCAGCAGAGCGCCGCCATGTCTGCGGGCGAGAGGCGGTCGCCTGCAGGCAACAACGACGACTCGGCCGAAGACTACTCGGACGATGACGAAGCCAGCGATTGTGGTGCGCGCAGGCCCTTCCCCAACCCCGAGCACGCGCCCGCTAGCCTCGAACATCTCTGATCCTCCCCCCCCCCGGCCTCGCCCTCGCGCAAAGGCGCCCGCGTCACGCCGAGTCGCCCCGGGCAGTGCAGTGAGAGGCGCCGGGGTGCACCATGCAGGCGAGTTGGAGAACCCCCTCTACGCAGGCACGCACTTGACGCAGCCCGAAGGTCAGCCCCGGCGACCACCGCATGACCCCATGACCGCGGGAAGCACGAGCACGCGACTCGCTCTCTGCGGGTGGCTGCGGCACACGGGTCCCCCCCGAACGGGCCTCTGCCCAGCCCCGGCAGCCAGTGAGTCTCTCGGCGGTCCTCAGGCCCCTCCCCGCGAGCCACCCCCCCCTTCTCCTAACACTTCAGCAGCCATTCTCCACAAGAGCCCGATGCCGAGTGCGGTTTTTGGGGGGTGCCCTGGGTCGATCATGTGACTGCCCAGATTTGTGTGTCCGGAGAGAGCAGTCCCGGGCCATGCCAGAGAGCGTGTCCCTGGACCCAAAGCCATCCCGTAGGCTTTACTCTGAGGCGGGGTGTTTTCCCTGCCGGGTCGAGGGTGAAGGCGTTGTTGTTTCCCGTTTATCGAACGGGCGCCACTTGTGCCGCGTTGGCCCTTCTGCCCCACTCACACCGGAATTCCCCGCACCGCTAGTACCGACACATCCCTTTTCCCTTCTCCATGCCTAAATCCATTTCAGAACCAACCGTCACATTCCTGAGGGAGGTTCTGCCAGCACCAGCAAGGACGCCGCATCCAGTTGGATGCTGACGGGCGGGCGGGGACTGGTCAGGCACATTACGTGAGAGGCATAACACTCCAGGGACCGGTGGCCAGTCCGAGGACGGTGATTCCCCCTTCTCGCCTCCCTCGCTCGCCCCGCACCATCCACGTGCTGCTGGGTCTTGCTCGATCTACTGACCCCCTGTGATGCGTCAGCAGTCGACCTGCATAGCTGGCGATCTTGAGGTGTACTCCGAGATGCCGAAGCACTGCCCTGCTTCGAGGTCGGCGCCGCTTGGCGAGTCCAGCTCCTCGCAGATGCGTCTGGATATTCGCCAGCTTCCAGGAATCCCCTTCACCGATACCTTAGCTTACAGGCAATGCGAGAGTTGGGAGAAGATTCTGAAGTTGCCGCGCTCAGTGCGTGTTGAAGCTGATGCGCCGCACTGTGTTCTGCCACAGGCGGCACTGACAACAACAGCGATGTGTCAGAAGAGGCGCCGGAGGCGCTGCATGCGAGGAGCCGGGCGCAGCAGCTGCTGAGAGTGGCGTCCGCAGAGGCGAACGGGGGCGAGATGGATCTCTCACCGAGAGAAGATAAGGAGGCACAGAAGTCTCCAAGCCCAAAGCACGTGGAGCAGGCGCAAGACGCCGCGGAGCTGAACAGCCGGTTGACCAAGGCGCTGCATGCGGAGGACGAAGGCTCCGACGACAATTGGGACGACGACTCTGACGAGGAAGGAAAGGACGACAGCACCGAAGATCCTTCTCCGAATTCAGTGCCGGTGCGCTCACCGCTCCCGAAACGCAACTGCTCCGCGTGGAATGTTGCCGGCGCTCGTCGCGGCGTGCGTGGTGCTTCCTACAGGGGGCCTGGAGTGACGGGTGGGTGCAGCAGACCAAAGTCCCTGCGGGGGAGGAGTGAGACCCGGAAGGCAAGAGTGCAGCGGTAGGTGGGGAGGGAGGGCATTGGCGGGCGGAGGGGAGCACACCAAGTGTAGAAAGTGGTCGGAGATGCAGGGAAGCGGAAAGGCCGAGAATCTGCAAGGGAGGAAGCAAGGCTTGGAGGTGGGGAGGGTTCAGGTTTGGAGGTGGGGAGGGGTTCAGGTTTGAGGTGGGGAGAGGGCCAACTTAAATGAAAGGGGGCGGCCATGGCTGAGCTGGGTAAGGGGTGGGAACGTGTTCATGTGACACAGAAAGCACGCGTTGCGCTCCGAGCGTCAAGTCATCTGTGTTTGTGTGTGCCTGGCACTGCTTTTGGCCGTGTGCATGGTGCATGGCATCAGTGTTTGGACGCCAAACTCGTGTGGTAATTCGCTTGATGTGGCGCTTGCGCCTTGCGGCTTTAAAAGATGTGTCCGGACATCCTGC
>LGRX02013609.1:0-25860 GCA_001247695.2 Cymbomonas tetramitiformis | reverse complement strand
TCCTGAAATTTTCAGGAGTGGTGTTCCACCGTCACGTGGAATTCTCGGCCACTGTCACGCGGCTGGCTGTTGGGACCACTGTCACGCGGTCGTCCTGAAATCTTCAGGAGTGGTGTTCCACTGTCACGTGGAATTCTTGGCCACTGTCACGCGGCTGTCTGTTCTGTTTAGGGGGGGAAAAGGCGGTGTGCGCATCTCGGGTGACACACGTGTTTCAGGCAACAAGCGCAATGCAGCAAATCGAGCATTTCGGGCGACGCGCCAATTTCGTGCGACGTGCGCCTTTCGGGCGATCATGCCTTTCAGGCGACACGCGCCATCCTGGTGATGCGCGCCATTCTGGGCGAAACGCGCCTTTCAGCCGGTGTGCGTCGTTCAGGCGAGTCGAGCGTTTCGGGCGATACGCGTGTTTCAGGTGACAGGCGCATACCAGCGAATCAAGCATTTCAGGCGATGCGCACTTTTCGCGTGAAGCGCTCCTTTCGGGTGAACATGCCTTTCAGGCGACATGCGCCATCCTGGTGATGCGCGCCATTCTGGTGATGTGCGCCGTCTGGGCGAAACGCGCCTTTCAGCCGGTGTGCGTCGTTCAGGCGAGTCGAGCGTTTCGGGCGATACGCGTGTTTCAGGCGACAGGCGCATACCAGCGAATCAAGCATTTCAGGCGACGCGCACTTTTCGCGTGAAGCGCTCCTTTCGGGTGAACATGCCTTTCAGGCGACATGCGCCATCCTGGTGATGCGCGCCATTCTGGTGATGTGCGCCGTCTGGGCGAAACGCGCCTTTCAGCCGGTGTGCGTCGTTCAGGCGGTGCGCGCCATTCAGGCGAGTCGAGCGTTTCGGGTGAGGCGCGAACTTTGCAGCGAAACGAGCATTTCAGGCGATACAAGCGTTTCATCGATATGCGCATTTCAGGCAAACGTGCATTTCAGGGCGAACGCGCTTTTCAGGGCGGAACCCGCATTTCAGGGCAAACAGGGCGGAACGCGCCTTTCATGGCGGAATGCACCTTTCAGGGCAGAACGCGCCTTTGTCAGGCCTTTCATGTGAGGGCAAGAGTCAGGAGTCAGGAGTCAGGGAAATGGAGACAGGGGGTATAAGAGTGAGTAGGGAAGAGCGCGCTTGCGGAGTCGGCGAGTCACTGCTGCCGGTGGGCTGCGAGCTTGAGGGTGACGTGCGTTTGTTGTGGGTTGATACCCACCAGTGAAGTTGGTTTCGTGGACCTGCACACCAAACCATACAGAGCCTCCCCCAACCCGAAAAAGCAAGGAAAGGAGCACAGCCGCTTTGGCCCGGAGGCATGGCTGGAAGGGCCGAAAGCAGGTGTCGCAGTTGGCATGGCACTGAAAGGTCGCAGAACTGCGCAAAGCTGGCGTCTCAGGCGCCATGGCTGCGAAGCACTGTACCCGTGCTGAAGAGTCAAAACAGAAGCACCCTCAACAAAAGTTGCTGACCCAATCTGCTACAAAGTTTGAAAACCAATGTCAGGCATGCACAAGCTGGCCTGAAGTGCACTGAGCCTATGGCTGCCGTGTCACTCCGCGTGCGAGCCTGGTGCCATCACATAGGAGTTCACACACAAGTGACAACAAAGGGAGATCCGAGGAATATTTCAAAACCAACGAAAAGGTTCGGCACCCTGTTAGGTGATACCGTTCCAGCAGAACAAAACAACACTTTGCAATTGGGCATTCACTCCAGGCCCGAGCTGGCGCGTCGCCAACCATGAATTCCCACAACCTGTCATACAGGCTCGTCGGGGAATTCACCGCTGCCAACGCCCACAAGGGTCGAATTCACAAATACAAACACAATGAAAACTGAAGGAAAAAACATCCGGCTGCAATGCTGTCGAAAGGTTGCAGTCGGGTGTTTGGACTCGAGCTGGCGCGCCGTAAGCCGTGAATTCCCACAACCTGTCACACAGGTCCGTTCGGGGAATTCAACGTTGCCACGGCCTGCGCAGGTCGAATTCACAAAGGTTAATATCATACAAACTGAGGGAAAAACATGGGTGCGGCTACAACCTCGTCAAACAGCGACAGTCAGGTGTCACGGCTCGAGTTGGCGCGGCTACGGTTGTGCATTCCCAAACGCCGGTCATATATGCCGGTTTGAGCATATTCGGCAAGCAAGCCCTGCGAGGTTCGAATTCGCATAGCAAATGGTACAAAATATCGCACAAAAAGGCCGGGCGCATCGTGCACACGCGTGAATACCGCTGAGAGTGCCTGAGACGGTTCGCCGTCGCGGGTGTGAATTTATGACAAACGCAGCTTCGGGCTATCTCGCCGCTAGGCACTCAAAGGGAAAAATGCCCCTCTGTGGGAATTCGCGATCGCGTTGTGAATTCGTGAACGTTTTCGGACAGCAGAGGATCTGCAGCGCTGCGGAACTGCGACATGCGTTTCTACTGCTATGCCACGTAAAACATGCCAGGCGGCAACGCGCTTCAGCCGTGCCGGCTCGTAGATTCGCAAAACGGGCACGGGACTAACTTGTACTCGCAGACTGTAGATTCAGGCTCAGGTAAAAGCATGCAACGCAGAAAGGCAAGCGAGCAACCCGGGGGCAATTCACAGATAAAACAAGCACAACGGCGCGACTTCGCACATACATCAGAGTGGCGTGCCGGCACTCTGGGGATCCGAACCAGACTCTTACAAACTGCTAGTGACAAAGCTCTCATGTGGATTCGAAGCATATGCATGTATATATCGCATTTAATACTAGGCCACAAGAGGCAAATATCACTGTCCCGCAGAATGGTTTTGAAAGGTTCGGATCTAACTTTTCGAAAGCAGAGCTAGCTAAATACTCAAGCGAGCATAGTGAAAGTCCGTGAATGCCATTGTCGTTTCGGATGCCCTGTGACCATTGGTTCCCAGTGACAGCGGCGTTTGGTGTCAACGCGCGCTTGCGTTTGCCCTGTCATGCATTGCCGAGACGTCATGTGTGGTCGTGTCGTGATGTCACTTCGCGTGATGTCGTGCTCGACGCTCTGCGGTTCTCGCGGATCGGCACGGGCTGGTCGCGGCGACGTCGATGTAGCGCTTGGCGAGGCGTCGTGCATGATTTAAACTGGGAGGGCGATCTGAGCAGGAGGGTGAACGTGATATGCTCCGGGCGCTCGAGCGGACAATGAACTGGGGTAGGACCGTGACTGAGGGGGGAATGACAATTACTGAAAAAGGGGGTCATGGCTGGGGCGTTTGCTGTCGGCTGAGACGGGCGCGATGGGGGCAACTGCGGTGGGGTCTGACATGGGCTGCGGTAGCGTGACTGAATATGGGGGGTGTGACAGGCCTTTCAGGGGTGCCCGACGGACCCCTTCTAAGCGTGTTCATAGTTGTGACAACCATACAAGGGGGGGGGGAAGTCAGTCTCCCCGTGACAAGTCTTGGGAATGTCATCCTCAAGGAAGATAGAGAAAGTCTCAACAAAAGAATACCTGGAATTGAATGCGGCACAATCATTCGTGCGAGTATTTGTATAAGAAATTTGGTTATTAATTGTTATTGGCTCGAGTTTGAGAGTTGGTGTGGAAAGGCGTCAAGAGGCGGGGGTTTTGAGTGTTGGCGGAGAGGCGACGCTGGAGTGGTGCCTTGTTGCTTCGCCTTACTTTCCGCTCTTTTTCTCGCCATTCCGACCCAACGACGGGAGCGGATCGGACAAGACGACTGGGCGGTCATCCCATTTGCGGGGAATCCGCAGGATCAACAGTATCACGGTCGAAACTCTTCTCGCAGCACGTCCTAGTCCTAGTGAACTAAAACAGGATAAGAAAGTATCAGTATGGCACATGGACTGCGCGACATTCCAGATGGATATACGCAAAGCCCTTTGGTAGATCCCTTCAACGAAAACTCGGGACCGTTTTTCCAGAACCTTGAAACGAGACGATGTGTGCTCCGCGCTACTCGAAAGCACTGCAACGCTTTGGGGGTCGTGCACGGTGGCTGTTTGATGGCATTCGCCGACTTTTCCCTGTTTGTAATTGCAAGTAATTACACGTATGAAAAGACTGGAAACTTGTATATCACAATAAGCTTCAATTGCGATTTCATTGGACAGTGCAAAGAAGGGGCGTTGGTGGAAGCCGCCGGTGAGGTGCTGAAAATCAGTGACGACAAAAGTATGATATTCGTTTCAGGTTTCTTAACTGAAGGTACTCGAAATATTGTCGCATTCCGTGGTGTACTCCGTCGGGCTGGTGCATCGAAAACAGTAGAGAAGCGGAGTAGATTATGAAACGACAAGGAGGGCGAATAGCACGTAGTTTCGCTATGTGGCTGAAGACGATCTGTCTCTTCTTTCAGGTATGTAAGATCCCCAACTGTATATTATCATAAACAGACGCAGTATAAGGTGTGCTTGTACACGTGACCACGAGCTTTCCGGAAAATACGGCAAATGCTGCTGTTGCTGAATAGGAACAAGAGGACAAGCCGTTGGCCCCGAGTCACCTAGGTGATCAGACCGAAAATTGTTTTCCACTTGAAAGCCTGGCAGCACACAACGACAACAAACGGGATCAAAAACAGTGTTTCCCGCTTGGACTATCTGATAATAGTAGTGCGCTATTAACGGTACTAACCTGGTATAGTAATCGTACGTTGTCTCTCGCACGCAGTGTTGGGCAGTCGCTATCGCGTTCAAGCCAGGACGTGTCACCCTACTTTAACTGGTAACTTATTTTCGCGAAGCTGAGTTGATCTTATTTCCGGCCTCCGCGGCAACAATCTCTTCTTTCCCTCATATATCATACGCACTTCCAAACCTATATCACTTAGCGTCTATTGTTTTCTTGAAATAGCTTTTTCGCTCTCTATGTAAAATAGAACCGTCTCTTTGTGTGTGTATGCAGATTGAACACTTATCTCTCGTCATACTTGGGATATGAGCGAAGTGACCTGCATTCTTTCGACTGCATTTATGGCCATGCTTGTGCAATAATCTCAAATTATGTGCATCTGTCAAATCCAATGCTAGGGCTTTGGGGGTTGTGCGAGGCGGCTTAGTTCTTAAACCCCTTCAACCCATTCATCCCCTTATTGCACCTCCTCGAAGCGAAGCGAAGCAAAGCGATGCGTCTTGCATGCGTCGGTGTTGCAGGTAGCTCGCTGTGCATGGCTTGCCGGCTTGCGTGCGTCGGTGTGCGACACCGTCGAAGGCAGCTCGATGCACACGGCTGGCCGGCTTGTGTGCATCGGTGCGCTACACCGTCGCACGCAGCTCACTGTGCACGGCATGCCCGCTTGTGCGCATCAATGTGCAACACCGTCGCACGCAACTAGCAATGCACGGCAGGCCGGCTTGCGAAACTAAACCCTAAAAATCAATTGAGGGGGGATAAGGTTAGCAAAGTAATGCACGAGGGAGTATACCTTTTGAAAAGGGTTTGATTGGAAGCAGCTTGATAGTAACTTCGGGGGGCTATCGCAAAACATAAGAATGTCACATTTGATCACATGAACAATGAAAAGTAGCTAGTGATAACGACATAAAGGGGCAAGAGTTCTAAGTTACTCGAGCGGATGCGGGGCTCAATAGAATCTGAATCATCGTGAATATTGTCCCCACAATTATGTTCTCCAGCCAGTCGAGGATACATGTGAAATAAGTGGGGCTCCGCTGGCAAATGCACCATGACATCTCGGGCATGTCGCGCAACCACTAGCAAGGAGGTCTACCGACGCATATTCGTCTGGCCGATGAGTTCGCCAACTATTTGAGGTTGAATGCCTCGTCACAGAAGAGCAAATGGCGCAGCATTGAAAGGGTGATAGTGGCACCAAAGGAGAAAGCATCGGAGTCATGAAGAAACAGATCCAGTCGACTCGAGGAAAAGGTGCCGAGACTGGGATTGGAACCCAGGAACTCACTGCCACTAGTCGTGCGCTCTATCCATTGAGCTACATCGGCATATTGATGACATCGGTAGTTGGTGGTTGGTTTCGTATGGTGTGAATGACAGGGTCTGATCTCCAGATCGTGACACGTGGACAGTGAAGAGTGACTAACGAAGGAGTACGCTTTTCCCCCAACCTACAGGGGGCGGTGCGCTCAGTGACGTAAATCGTACTCCCCGTGACACAACCTCACTCTGTGGTGTCTACGTGGCACAACCGCACAACCGACTGTTGGCATCGAATGACCTTGGTCTCTCGAGGTTGAAACTCGACCACTGACCAGGTCTCTCGAGGTTGAAACTCTCCCACTGACCAGTCATCCAATGCGCAGTGGAAGCGGGGTAAGAGCCCATAACCTCATGAAGAAACATATCCTGTCAGGGATATGACCGATGACATATGTGATTATGTGTCATACATGTCATACATGTCATACCATGTCATGTCATGTCATGTCATATGTTATAACGACATACAATCGTCCAGTATTGTCAGTACGGTCGACTATGACATGTACAGTCATAATATCTGTCATCCACTCACCATGAGTGACATCTGTCATCGAGAGGCCGAGTACGGCATCTCGATGATGAAGCAAGACAAGTTCTTGAAGAACAAACTGTTCTGAGAGGACGCGTCTTCGCTTCAAGCATGAATTGAACAAACATGCGGGTATCAACAGGCTAATTCGACCAGCCGATACTGTTAGTTCACCCAATGTTCTCGGGTTCACAACCCGATGGTGGTAACGCTTATGAAGCGTGAGGACATTGAGGTATATGAGGAGCATTGTGCTCAAGCAGATGATTCTGGACATCAGAGACTGCACTCATACCCACCAAATACTTGTTGCGCGTTGCTACAGTTCAATAGCGGCCGCAAAGTTTGAAAGGTTGAATATCAACCTTGACAGTGGTATTCTCCGTCCACGCGACAAACGAGGACACATAAGTGTGTGCAATAGATATATTGTATATTGTATATTGTGTGTGTGACAGGTTCGCGCATACATACCGGCGACAGCGCTCGCACATATACGATCATCTACAAGCGAATGATATCATTCGCTGCAATATCGTCAGTAAACGGAGTGCGCGAGGAATTATCATCGCGAACGCATTCGCAACTGACAACATTCGCAGTAAATTCGTCAGCAAATAATCAGCGACAAGGTGTGCGCACTGCGTACGGAACGCACATACATGTTGTCACCATTTCGCAGGGTTGGTACGATATGCGACATAAGGACGCGCGATGAAAAAATATCATCAGTATATGTGATTCGCATCAGCTTCGGCAGGACGCACGGAGTTTCGTTATACGCGCGATGGCATTCGTACCATACGACATATACCGGCGACAGCGATGTTCGCTATCCGCACTAATCGTTCAGTGCAGCGCACGCACATGATAATTTCGTTATTTGCAGATGATTTGCAAAAATCGCTCATCGACGCGCACATACGATGATTTAGCTCGTCAGGCGATGCGCACTTGCTATGATTTCATCATGTGCAGGGGACGCGCGATAGAGGGCGCATGATGCATCAATATGCAGCGCGTCATACAATATGTATTACGCGCGCACATAGCATGCAAACATGATGTTCGTTCAAATACTGGCAGATGTGCATACAATGTTTGCAGTCGGACGCACAATATAACATCGGATGAACATTGATGCTGCGCAGTCATATGTGTATTGTACCATGCAGCATACACTATACATGCAGCATGCAACATGCAGTATACACCATGCAGCACAATTCCATTACAATAACACATGCTGACAGTAAGTGATAAGTTAATACACTTATACCACTGACCACAAGTCATCATTATTAACACACACTACAACTTGCCATATTATACTGCGACATGTGCACCATTCACACTGTTATAATTATCCGTTTGGTCACAAATGTTTGGCATATATGCACACATATGCACATCCAACTTGATCACGATAACAGCTGGCATACGTATGCATATATTAACAGTGTATCATGGAAGTATTGCAAGATTAAAAAGTAAGGACTTATCTTGAAATCACCATATAGTTCTGTTGATCGACTTGGTGACTGTCTGTCCGCGCCTAACCGACCATATGTTTGTACCCTATGGAACCGGGGGTTGATCAAGCAATACAACTATGTTACACTGTAAATAAATGCACATCTTACACACATACCAGATGTTGCATCAATATATTACATAGCATACCTGCTGTGCAAGTGTAGGCTATAAATGAATCCACTTGGTATAAGGTGCCAATCTTGATCATAAAGACAGTAATTAGCTCAGTATTTCCTGACGTAGGATTTGGGATGGAATACTGTTCTACTGTTGATCAAAGATGGAATACTCACCGGAGCCATTTGTGAAATATATCAATCAACTCGTCATTCATCATGATGAGATATGCAGGATTACAACTTATTAACCAAATTGATATACATCATACTAGCTACATGCTGTCCAGTGGTATACAGATCATCTTATATGATAAATCAATTTGCTTAAGTGTACTAAATCAGCAAGTACCTGCATAATGCACAATCACTAACACTATATTGACATTCACTGATTCAATAAGTGAAATGATCAACTATAATATCAACCATGTGTATGATAATGTACAAATGTAGATACCATCCAACAAACACATGTGCGTGTTGGATGTCAGTGCTGGCGATAGTTATGGTAAACAGGATAAAACCACATGTTGTAGGGCTGGATGGAGAACATCTCCAGACCCGAAGGCGGTATACAGTGTTCATAATGCAGCTGGTAACTGCTGAACACTGTCCATACCTTTACTATCGCTGGAGCAACAACAACTTCTACATTGCATTCTGACAATTGATACAGTTCTGATCAGTTCAAATGCATGTAACTCAGGTCTCAGATCCGTAATCATATTGACAACTGATAGAGATTATTATAGACACTGCTCTGATTCATTAATCAAGCTTTGTTCTGATTACTTGGAACCTGAAAATATCACTTTGATACTTTTTCAGTGCACCGCCATATGCCCAAGTAAATGATAGGTTACTGACAAGTTATCACTTAAGTGACTGCACTTAAAGTTGATACACCTATATATATATATATCATTAGGGTTTGGTCTATTTGTCATGGGTTTCAATCAGCAAAACCCAATGTACCAAATATTGACCATACATATATCTTCACATACCAACATGAAAAATGTCAAATCCCATTTCATGTATTCAGGTGAGATATATTGCAGAGGTGTAACAGCTGTATACATTGTAGTATACACCTAGTGCTCACACACACTCACTGACTTATATGTCGCAAAAAGTGGTGAAAATGGGTAAAAATCTCACACGTACAATTTCAAAATGAAAATTCGAGTCTGATTTTTTTTGGCTGATCCAATTTTTTACCTATCAATGGTTGATGCCAAAATATTTCAGCACTTGTAACACCCTGTAACACCCTAAAAATCACGTGTAAAAACTAGGGGGTGTAACGTACCTCTCAAGTATCACGTGGTAAACCGTGACATATTAAATGCAGGTTTGCTTTAATTCCTTCAGGAAATGTTCATACTGCTTAAATTTGATATAATTAGGTGTTACTGATACCATGTAACACCCTAAAGTCACTGTAGGTGATGAGGGTCACAGTAACCCTACACACCCTGAAATGCCACTATATAATAGTGAACCACTCTATATTTGGCATTTTGGTCATGCTGAAATCAGCACATTCATGACCAATATATCGGGCAACAACCCAATAACTGTAGGGCAACAACCCAATAACTGTACAGCTGCTTCCTATGAGAATTGCATGCCGCTTAATGAGGTAATGGGCACTTGCCAACTGCCTATGGAATTCACACTTCCTTGAGGGGGGAAGAAGGTGGAACCATATCAGGCGACGGTGGAGCTTCTTGGACAGGCGGCGGCGGCGGCGGGTGAGTCGGGATGTAGCCCGCCCATGGCGAGAGCCAGAAAGCCTATCGGTGTCGATGCCTTCCATGTCGCCTCGGCAGGATCGCGTCGGGCGACAACCCGTCAAGCGGCCAGCATGCTGGAATTGACACTACGACTAGTTCGTACAGTCTAGTGTCATTCTTGTATGTCATCTTCGGTGGTCAGCCTGTGTCACTCATCTCGGGTATATATCGTTTGTATATCCGAGTTTAGTGATCCGTTGTTTCACCGTCGGCAGCGGGTCCCCACTGCCTGAGCTGCTGTTTCCAGCAGGTTATGGTCCCTCTCACGTTCGCGTGAACTGAATTTTAGCGTAGAATTTTATTTTATTTCCGCCCTATCTTTCGGTTGAGCGTCTCCACGCCTTGTGGGACGCTTTAGAGCGAATTCTTCAGATTTTCTGGAAACGACTGCTTACGGCTTTGGGCGATTACGACGGGGTGGACTCCTACGATTTTTGTTTCGTTATTTCATTGTTAGATCTCGTTTTCTTTGATGGATTCACAGCAGTTTTCTTCGAGTGAGGAGCTTCTTGCTCTTTTGGCGACTATTGATAGTTTACAGGAGAGGGTCTCAACCCTCAAACGCTCGCAGCTGTTGTCATTGTGTGCCTCTATGGGGCGCGCTCTTTCACATTTTCGGAGTTCGGATTTTTCGGCAGTTTCCTCAGCGGATTCTTCACCAATTTCTCTGCGGATTATTGTTTCAGAGACTGGCACACCGGTTGGTGGTGTCCAGGGCGTTGAGCTTGCAACCGTAGATTCCGAGAATTCTAGACCTTCACTTTGTGAGAAAGGCGTTGGCGATGGCGATGCAGTTTTGGGCGTCCGATCAATTTCTACTCAAGTTTCAACCACTAGACCCTCCCCTAGTGCCACTAGGGCGAGCGACAGCGTGCGGCAGGCCCCTCCTGTCCGCGCGGAAGTTCACTATGTCCATGCACCTCCCATTGTGCCTCCCTATATGGGCTCTGGGGTTATTCGCAGTTATGAGGAGTATTTAAGTAGTGAAGAAGAAGATGAATCGGAGTATCCACTTGGGTACTTCGATGATTCCAACGACAGCTGTGAGGAAGTAGAGGAGGAGCAAGATGGCCACTTGGCCGCTCCGCATTTTTCGTCCGATCGATTGGAACAGGATGAAACCCTGGACACAGGTTTCCAGGGCGACTCTTATGGCGGAGTTTTGGAGCCCCCACTTGGGGAGGAATTTTTACCGCAAAGCGAGTTTCATGTAGACGCAGTTTCTTTTGAAGATGAGTCTACTGCGGACGATGAGATCGAGTACACCGCAGAGGAATGGGCTGCCTGGGAGGCAGGAGCCCACAATTCCGATGGAACTGGTGGTGCAGTATTTTATGATGAAGATTCTTATTCTGAGGAAGATGCTAGTTACGATTCTAGTGATGGCTACTATTAGTTTCTCTAAGCAGACAGGCGGTGTTCCTTTCGGCATTTCTCCACCACTTGCTGTAGTTTTGGGCAGAGGATGTTGTTGAAATTCCCACCACTAGCGGGCAGCTTTACCGATTGAGACGAACATTTTTTATGGCAAGAGACCTTACAGTTCGCAGAGATATCAAAGCTAAACCGACAGGCGGAATTCTTTTAGCATTCTCCATCACATGCAGACAGGCGAGATTTGTGGGAACACCCACCACTAGCTGGCAGAGCATTAATCTTAGCAGACCGAAATGGTCCTAGCAGTTTCCTAGGCTTAACAGTATTATTTTGCTAGCCTGTACATTCATCTTGCCACCTGTGACTTTGACTAGCTCCCTAGAGTTAACATCTTGACATTTCTCTGTAAACTCTAGTAGCTAGGGTGGTGAGTGTCACTAGCTGGTCCACCTCAGATGAGGTGGTGTGCTGGAATTGACACTACGACTAGTTCGTACAGTCTAGTGTCATTCCTGTATGTCATCTTCGGTGGTCAGCCTGTGTCACTCATCTCGGGTATATATCGTTTGTATATCCGAGTTTAGTGATCCGTTGTTTCACCGTCGGCAGCGGGTCCCCACTGCCTGAGTTGCTGTTTCCAGCACAGCACTCGATCGAGGAGCCGTCGGGCGGCAGTGTTGTCGTGATTGGGGCTGCTGAGGCAGCCCGTCCAGCACCACCGACTGGTGGAGCTGTGTACGCATGTGCAGCAACACCACCGACACCGGAAACGGTGAGCGGTGCGGCGGTGGCACATATGACAAATAGTGCACACACTAACGATGAAGTCAGCAAAGAGCGGCCCAAACCAGGAATGGTCCTCCCACAGCCGAACCTCGGCGGCGGCTACAGTAATCGCTCACCTTTAAGGAAACTCGACGTTAAGGAAGCAGCCAGCGTTTTTTTTGGGGGGTTGCAAGTTGATGAGAATAGCTGGCTGGTCTTTTTTGCTGAGGAAATTCTCCAAAATAAGGAAATTGGTTGCTGGCAGATCACCGAGAGTGGATTCTCTTAAATTCTATGAAAAATGGGAATTCTTTGACTTGACAGCGTTCAGCACGATATCTTTAAGTTCTAAGTAGTCAGCTTCAGAAATAATCGCGTCGTCATAGTCTTGCTTCAATTCTTTGAGCTGCGCACGGCTCTCTGGGTCCATATTGTACAGTTCAACAGTTGGTAACAGTGGTGGACTCTCTAAATTTTAAGAAAGCTGCTGGGCTGAGTTACGTGGACGTGGATGAGTTTAAGAAATTAGCTGGCTGGCTCGAAATCCGAAATTCCTTATTCTTAGCGATTCTCTTAGGACGCGACGCTGGCGGGGGAAGGGGGGGTACCCAAGTCGACGGGAATGGCTGGCTGGCCCAAAATCTCCGGTTTTCTTAAAGGTGAGCGATTACTGTAGCTGGCTGGCGGCTGCTCAGGTGGATAACCCTCGTCGTCGGAGTCGCTGGCGGCGTAGCCGGTTGCGCTCTCGGGATCCTCGATGGCGGAGAGCATGTTCATGTCAAGGGGCGGCGCGTCGGGGGGCTCCACCGTGAAGCCCGTGCTCGCGATTAAATCAGTAAAGGTAACGAGCGGGTGACGTGCGGGGGCATGAACGGGTGAGCATCGGGCGGACCCGTCCAGTCCTCCCCAAAGCTCACCGACGCGGCGGGAAAATACTTGACCGCCTCGGAGACCACCGGCACGTTCGCGGTGAAGGTGTTGACGTTGAGCACACCGGTGTCGACTCGCCTCGTCATGTATGTGTACTCGTCGATGGCGGAGACCAACGCCTTTATTTCCGTCCTCCTCGCAGAACGAGCACGCCGAGATGTCGGCGACGATGTCGGGTTTCCCGCCCGCCAGCACGCAGAGGGCCTCGAATTCCTCGGCGTTGTCGTTGTCGATGGCATGCTGGAAGCGGGCTGCGAGCACCGAGTTTTCGGCCTCCTCGTTGAAGGAGTAGGCTGACAGCCCGTTCCTGCCGCCGTCGGGGCAGTCACGGTGCCAGTGTCGCGCCTTCCCCTTCGCGCACACTGGATTTTGGCAGTAAGGGATGGTCGCACCTGTGTCACGGTGAAAGGCCACCTTCTTAGATGTACTCTGTGACCAATTTCCACCAACGGTGAGCGGCTTGGCAGCGAACCTGTTCGTCATCTGCCGGCTCGCCTTACCCGCACGCGGAGTGAAGCCACGATTTGCAGGCGGCGAGTCGCTGGAGTCCGTGAGGGCGGCCAACTGACGCTTCAGGTCGAGGACCATGGTCCTCAAGTCCGCGATGTCGGAGTCGGGGCTGTCGGTGGCGCGCCCGTCCCTCTCCATGAACTGCTGCCCATGGGAGTAACGGTGAGCAGAGCTGGTGACGGTGCCGGCCTTGATGTGCGCGGTGTAGCACTCGTGCACCCATTGTTGAATGGTGTAGAGGTCGTGTGCGGCTCGCTGGTCGTGGAGGAGAAGCCGCGACACCACCGGCTGGTAGAATGTCTGATCCAAAGCTTTGATAAACAGAGTCTTGACGTCCTTGTCGAGAAGATAGTGTCGCCCTCGTTCGTGCAGCTTTCAGCGCGGCGTTGAAGTCGCTGATGGCGTCATGCGGGTCTACGCTCGCGAGAACGCGAACGCCGAGCATGTCGGATTGCCCTTGGAAGGGGTCACCGGATGGGAGCATGCGGCGCGTGCAAATTCCAAGAGGACCCGCTTCCCGTCTGACGGGAAAGCGGAACTCGATGAGTCCATCCAGTCTGCTGCTATACCCATCGACTTGGGTACCCCCCCTCGCGCCTACTCGTAAGAGAATCGCTAAGAATAGTGGATCATTTCTTTTCAATCGGCCAGCATTTTCTTAAGTTTTCAGTGATAAAGGCGACATTTCTCAAAAAATCCGCCTGCGGCGCCTGCGCCGCATTTTCTTATTTTGGAGATTTTTCTTAGCACAAACGACCAGCCAGCCATACTCATCGACTTGGGTACCCCCTCCGAACGCTGGCTACTTAAGTCGAGTTTCCTTAAATGTGAGTGATTACTGCACGCAACTCTCGTAGTTGCTGCTCGTGTCACTTGGCTTGAGCTTGGCGGCGCCGCTGGCGTCCACCCTTTGCGCGAGAGCTCCTAGACGAAAAGGTATGGGAGGTGTCGGAGAAGAGCGACTCGGTAGAAGATGAAGATGTATGAGACAATGAAGATATGGACTTCACCTCGCTGGAAGTGTATGGAGAATCGTACATTGTTTTACCTTCGCCGCCACGACGTCGAGCCTTTGTTAGCAAGTTTGCGTTTCGGGCTAATTTCCGCTGCTTCCGCTCCTGCTTCGCCATCTCCTTCGGACGAGCTGACTCCGTCCATTAAGGCTTGAACACGTACTACACGTTCTCGTTGTGTGGGTCGTGGGGCAGCTGTAGCTTTTGAGCGGGACGAACGCGGAGCAGAGGTAGGTCCCGCGTCTTCCTCATCAGTCGTGAGATCATCTCCAGACGATAGGGCGTCACAGGGGTTACAGCTAGGCGCAGATTGCACCCCCTGTTGCGGGGTGTTAGCCTCCAAAGTGGTTGTACGCCTCAATGTTCTTATCACTTCCTCGATGCTCACTCCCAACCGCACGAGATTTGCAGGTCGGTTGGCTGGGATGATCGTGTCCAGTGGTCGTGCAGAGTGGAGGTGATGATACTGGTGGTCCCCTGAGGTGACATGAGATAGAAGCAGTCCACGTGATGAGATCACTCGATGCTCTCCACTTTTCGTCCTCAGCTGCACCTCCCATGTGATCGCAGCATGGGCATCTTCCTTACCGCACAGTCGGCGAAGATGTCTACGCGAAGTTGCCCATTGTCTCGGGGTCACGTCAGGCATGTCCGTCAGTGCTGACCACTCGTGGAGGGCTTTGCGCTTCACATGTTGTTTACGCTGTTCTACAAAGTTGGTGCACTTGGACGCAAAGTAAACAATAGCTCTCCACGCCTTCATACACCCCTTCGCGTAGAACTCGGACCGAGCGGTGTTGCACGTCGCGATTTCGAGGGTGATCGTTTTTACGCGACGTGCTTCATCTCGCCAGGCGCTCAAGAGCCGGAATGCAAGACGTGAATTTGCTTGTCCGACATAATCTTGTTTATCGCGTCGGGCTTGCTTCCTGCGCTGGGCTTGGTCGTGCCATGCTGTATGGGCTGACGAAGCACGCCCACGAAGCACTCGTGTTGTCCAATTGCTCCACCAACTACGAAGAGCACATTCAGCCAAAATGTCTACTGCCACTGCTTGACGTGCAAGCTTGACGCTCCATTCATTTGTGCCAGACAAACTCCGTTCGCCAGCGTGAGGTACTCTTTCACGCCTAGGCGTACACATGTTGCTCTCAGGGGTTCCAACGTGATGGTCAACTACAGCTACAGGAGGTGATCTCAAATTTTTAGAGGTAGCTACAGCGACCGTGTTGAGCTCGAGAGCCGGTTGGTCACGTTGTAGACCTGAGGCACTTGTACCCCCTGCGCGGTGCTGAGGCGTGGCATATTGCTCAAACATACGCACAGTAGTAGACACCATGCCGGGAGAGTCATGCGACTCGCTGAGGAAGCTCATGGGCGTGGCAGGCAACAACGCCTGGGTACCACGTTCCTCCTCAGGCAGAGGCGCGCTCGCCACAAGCGCGTACTCGCCCTCCAGAGAGCGTTGTACTGTTCCTCCCCCGCTGCCTCTCCGCGCCCTGGCTGGTTCCCCTCCAGAACGTGGAACAAAATACGGAGTGTGTCCCAAAGCCCCAAGCGCATCCAACACCCAGGGCTCCAATTCGCGAGTCAAGCCCGAGAGCCTGGAAGGCCCAGAATAAGCCCCTGATGCACCAGGGCGCCTCGGAGGCGGGGTATACACAGAGAGAGTCGACCGCGAAGAAGACATCTCGAAAGATTATACCGTCGAAGAAAGTGGAGGAGCGCAGCAATTTGTCCAAGAAAAACTGCAGCACCCCCGCCGGAGAGGTGTGTAGAGCGAAAAGCGAAGGCACAGAAGTCCAACAGGAGGCAACCAGACCAGCTTCACCAAATTCCAGCCAAAGTTTTCTCGCAAACACGAAGATCCCCAGACAAAACTAAATCCGAGCAAATTCGGTCACTAATCTAATCCCAGAAGTCAAATTAACGCCACAGCGCGAATACACTCAGGGATCGCCACACTTAAGAAGCACTGGAGCGTCGAAGTACCCATTGCGACGAAATCAAAAACTCGTTCGGAGCCAATTTTCAGATTCCCCGTCATAAATCTGTGCAATCCACCGTCGTCGCAAAGACAATTGAGGACGTATATGCCTGTGGCTAAGAAAGCGCTAATCTGAAGCTTAATTATGTCGCGACTCAACCAGAAGCGCAAAAGAAGAACGTCGTTCATTCCCTCCAATTACAAAGTCCATACGAGACAAAATTCCGGCCGAAACATCTGAAACATCCGTACAATTCCCAAGAAGAATTAGCGGCGCAAAGCTGCGAGCGAGAGAGCAAAGCGCCGAGTCATGGAAGAGCGCGTCAGAGCGCAACTGCGAAACCCAGTCGCCAGAAGCAGAATCCCAAACAGCACGGAACAGCGCGCTGAGCGACACAAGCAATTCCGTCCGCAATTCGAAACTACAATTTCCACGTCGCATACGCTGATTCGAGAATTTGTCTAGGAAAGTCGTGCGCGGCACGATATGGCAAACCTGCCACAGTAGAAGACCTCGCACAGAAGCCAAAGTCCGACCATCTCAGATCAAGGCGCCAAGAAGAATTACGTTTCCATTCACAATTGCAAGATAGGATGCGTCGACAACAAGCGCCATGAAGACCATCTGAACTGAAAAGCACTGCACCCTGGTTCTGCGTTTCAGGTCTTTTAAATAGCTAAAAACGCCTGCCCGTGTAGTCCCCGGATGAGATTATCATTGCACAACGCGTGGAAGAAGGAAAACGTTATAGTACACAATATGAAGACAAATTATGCTGACTGTTCGCGTCATCGAACTGTTAGAGGTCGCAAACAACTTCGCTGGTCAGGGCTGGCCCCGGGTACCCGTAACACACTGGCAGCGAGATCCCAAATACCATTCGAAGCCCAAACACACACATGAATTCGTCGGAAAAGTTATAATTCGAAAGCAGAAAAAGTTTGTGGAAGCGGTGGTGGTGGTGGTGCGTAGCACACTGGTGCCATTTTGTAGGAGGCTCTCATATGCCACATACTTAACAGTCACTGTGAAACTACTTATGGATTATATATAGTGCAAGGTTCTATGTTATGCGCTATATAGGTCTAACCAAGCTATGCCGGTTCTTAGGATCTATCTCCTGACTTAAAACATCTACTTGCAGTAAGAATTAGGTATCATATTGACTTTTGCCATGCGGCCGTAATTACTCTAGAAACTCAACTGTTTCTTTGGCCTTGGCCGTTACTTATTCACTCAGCTCTCTGAGGGAATCCTAGTCAGCATGGCCAAGTCTCGTCAATCTATCACATGCTTCTACTACATTATCATGCAGCATGGTGTGTCCGTATTTTAGTATGACACATTATTACACAGTACAGTAGTACTGTGTACTCCCGCAAAGGGGGGTTCTTTCCTCAACAGGGGTCTTGGGCACTGATACTGTAAGGCGCGTATGGCACTACTGGTATGTATGACACTGCTAAGTTATCCGCACATGACACTGCGCCTGTTGTCCTAGCACAGTCGCGAGCCTCGAAGACTGATATTATTCCGTAATGGAAATAATGGAGGAGAATTTAATTGCACTCTGGCTTACCACAAAGCGACTGGCATGTGCCAAGCAACAGAGGCATCCGATATTACACGGACCGCGACTTACATGCACGCCGGGCGATACCACCGGCATACATACGCGACGCTTTACCCGGCGCGGGCGGGGCATGCAAGACTACAATGACGATTCACGCTGGTCGATAGATTCCATAAATGGTAGTGACGAATCCACTAGACAAGTCAGATTGATCCTTTCAAATGCCAGGGGAAAATGCCCCCGGCAGGATTTGAACCTGCGACGTATCGCTCTCTAGTGCGACCGCTCTATGCCACTGAACTACAGGAGCAACTTGATGCTCCGAAGCGTATGCAGTGGCATTCTTGTACAGTGTCCGCGGAATCGAATGGCGCGATGACGTGTGCGGCATCGACTTCACCATCGATGGTATGACGCGCGATTGCATTATGCGACGCGCGGCCGCCCGCATTATGATTTGCTACCGATTTATTCTATAATCTATAATGATGACCATCCGTGCGTCGCGAGCCTCGAAGACTGATATTATTCCGTAATGGAAATAATGGAGGAGAATTTAAGTACACTCTGGCTTACCACAAAGCGACTGGCATGTGCCAAGCAACAGAGGCATCCGATATTACACGGACCGCGACTTACATGCACACCGGGCGATACCACCGGCATACATACGCGACGCTTGATATCGTGCGGCAATCATATCGCAAAACATGCGATATCGCGTGTTACCGGTACTCCCCGAGTAATGGCAGTAAGCGAACCTTGCGGGCATGCCCCCCGTTGGCTCGTGGTCGATGGATCGGACCTGTTGGTCGATGAATGCAAACCAACGGACTAATAATTGAAGATTCTTGAAAGTAACACCCAAAACACACCACACACATATGCAATGTCTCTTTATTACTTTTAAAGTGTCTTTAACATACAGTCTGCTATATCGGTTCGTTAGAAAAAGAATTGATTGTATGATCGATTACATCAATGCATAAATGTGTCAGTTGTATAATTCACACGGGGTTCTTGAAATGCCCTGTGACAACAAGGAGGGCTGCCTCCTTTCCATTGCAAGTGCGTGGTCTCTTTACATTTCCCTTTTGCCACGTGATTATTTGTGCATCACAAGTGAGACGCCACCCGTCTCCATTTCACGCTGTGCACGCACAGAAATGACCAGTATCACTATCAGCCCCTACTCATGAGCTTTGAAGAGCGTGTTCCACTTGGCTCCAAAAGCAACCACTTGACGTTGGTATACATAGCAGGAGCTACCATTCATATCGTCCCGATCCTTCTTCTCGGGGGCATAAATGTAAGCAGTTTGTCGCTCTAGGCGCCTAATCATTTTAGCAAATGATTTCTAGCTGGATGCGATTTTAAGCAACACAGGCAGCGCCCTTCGGCGTATCCTTACAAGAAGAGATTCTTCACCAACTCCAATCTGACATTGAGAGGCAGGGCCTTGATCTGTGGGAGAATGTCGCCCTGATACTGCTCCCCCGCTTGCACAAGCCCTGATCCACCCCAAACCGAAACACGACACCATGAAACAAGGGTCTCTGTCTGCACACATCAATGCCACATCTCTAGTCATCAGATGCTGATTGCAGCGCACTCGGCACCGAGGTGAGGGCAATGCGGCGCTGAGCGTGAGGCCGCCTATGCGATTATTCTCGGAGGCGTCCTCCACGGGACCACTCTTCCCTCATCAGAGATCACAAGAAACCCAAATTTGAAGGGTTGACTGAGCCACGTTAATTCTGAAACCTAAGACCTGCAAAAGTCAAGATGAAGAGGCGAGACACAGCAAAAGCTCCTTCCTGTTGTGTGTGATGCAGCCATAGCTTCCGGTATGGAATGTGCAACGAATGTGCAACTACATAGAAGGTCATGGGAGATCCGGTGCTGACCTGACAGCAGGCCGCCATTCTTGGCACCTCCCAGCTGCTGCATCGATGCTCCCAGGAGTTGAGAGAGCTCTGACTGGGGTGCGCCCTGCTTGAGCAGAAAGAGCTCCGCACCGTCTTGCATCCGGCCTTGGATGTAGTCTGAGGAAGTAGTTAGCCCATCAACGAGCCCTCTGTGCACAGCAGGGGAGGAAGAGGGCCCCCGACATATCAGTCATTGCCGCGTGGGAGGCCCAGGACTAGGGTTGCCAGGAGCGATGCGGGCACCTGGTCCCCAGCCTGTGGGCAATACGGGGAGGGCAGCCATGCCTCACAAGATCACCTGGAGACTGCCTCACGCCCGAACCAGACCTCGCCTGTGGCCACCTGCTCAATTGTCACGTTGGGGCGGTTGGTGGCGACGGTGTCTGCAAATTGCCGGTACACCATCCTGCATAACGCCACCCCGCCCGGCCGCAAGGAGCGCCCTCAGGACACCTTTGAGCCCAAGCGCTCAGCGCGCACGGGATTTCACTTTGCGGTCGAAAAGCTCGGGGCTCCCTCTTCCGCGCCTGGCAGGCCTGATCTAGCCCCACACGCGATGGATCGTGGAGCAATTCTCATCCATCGATTGAAACACGGCCCGGCTGCTCAGGCTCGATCCCTTCGCTTGGCGCCCAGCAAATGAAGCGACATTAAGAAATCACTTCGATAGTTGAGAGTGGTATGCCGCCGGCCCAACGTCCCTCAGGCTCAGACTGGGCCTAGTGGCAGAGGCCGCACATAATATCTTCTTGCTGTTTTGCCAGCTCATCCTCCGTGGGCTTCTTAAAGGGGGTCACGGTGCGCTTCCACTTTCCCGCTGTTGTCTGTGGCACCCACGGCACTCCTGGCCGCAGCTTCACCGCCTCCCGCCGAAGGCCTCGAGCTGAGCATGCGGTGCAGAAATCTGGATGGCCTCTGGGCAGGCTTGGAGCTGAGCAGTAGTGCGGTGAGAGGGTAAGTGCTCAGCCCACGATCACACACCTGTATAAAATCGATGCCCTCGCGCTCCAAGCGCTCTGCCACGTTGGGCAGCTGTGAAATGACCCCTGCCCAGCGATTCCACCCCGCCACCGCCCTCACGCTGCATGGTGTCGCCTGCCCGGTGACTGCAGAGTGCTCTTCCCCACATCAAGCGATGGCCCCTGCCCAGTGGACGTACCGATGGATCCTATGGCGGCGTAGGGGGAACACAGGATCTTATTGGCGACGCAGGCCATGAGATACCCCCCCGAGGCTGCCAGCTGGTCGATGCACACGGTGAGCTGAATGCCTTGACTCACGAGACGGTTCAGCTCCGCAGCTGCCAGACCGTATCCTGTCAAGCCATGCATCCAGCAGGGCTCGTCAGGTCCACAAACCACGTACCCGCATTGGCCCGAGTCCACACTGCGCCCGTGGGGCGTGCGGCAAGGTGGCCATGGCACCGCTGCGCCCAAGTGTTGCCCTTAGTGACGTCTGAAATGGCATCATCTGTCTCCTGCGCTCAGCTCTGCTTGCGTGCCACGTGGCATAATCTGTCTCCTGCGCTCAGCTCTGCTTGCGCGCACCCTGCCAGGACGAAGGTCTGACGCGCATCGCGTGCAGACCCGCGTGCGCCCGCTACGGAGCATCTCTAGGATGGGCCGCATGCCCGGCTCTCGGTCCCCTGCAAATCTGGCAGCAATTCTCCATAACATCTCTTGTATCATGCAGACCCACGTTGTCCTGAGGGTTGTGCATGACCGCGACGTGTGGAAACGTGGGGGCAACGTGGGGGCAAAGGAGAAATGGGTTGGCATATACCCGTCACGGTGCCCCCTGGGGAGGCGAGCTTGAGCACAACTTCTGTCGGCTTCCGAGGCATAGACAAGATCGTGCTCACCTCATTGCTGAGAGCTGTGACCTGATCAATGCAAGCGGTGAAGGGAGCATCGTTAGCAACACAATCCTAGCTATGGCTATGTCGGATGCAGTGCATGCATGATGCCAGTCACAGGGGTCGCTGATGAGCTGAAAGTGTCTCTCTCTCTCCCCCCCCAGCACTTAGACGATTGATGTTGGATCTGTGGGCTCCGGCGCGGGAGTAGCGCCTGGTAGCTCTACGCTCGGGTAATATCATGCGATCGAAACAGAAGTATAGGTATTGTAAACTATAAAATATGGAATCGGTTATCAAAACATTTGGGGTCCCGCATAAGGCGCACCACTTCCTACTGTCTATGCACTGCGAGCCAATCATGTGAGAGCAGACCAAGCCGCCGGATCTCACTCGTCCCACTCATCTGTCGAGTTCCATCTACGACATGAAAAAGGAAGCGACAAGCAGCATTTCTGGAACCACGGTCTGATAATAGCACGCCGTTCCACTAGGTGGTCATGGCCAACCCTCTACTGCAGCCCGAAGCTAAGCACCCGCCTGACGATCGTATACGGACAGCAAGAACGAGATGACAGAAAGCAAGGCGAAGCAGAGGGACAGGCAAGGGCACATACAGAAGGAACAAACCCGAAGGAAAGGAATGAACAGCAGCCTGGAATAGTTGTGGGCTCAGATCAACACGCAGCGTGCGGGCTGGGCAGCAGCCTGGAATAGTTGTGGGCTCAGATCAACACGCAGCGTGCGGGCTGGGCAGCAGCCTGGAATAGTTAACCAGATTACGCAGCGTGTGGGGCTGGGCAGCAGCCTGGAAGATAGTTGTGGGCTCAGATCCAGCATGCAGCGTGCGGGCTGGGCAGCAGCTACTGAGATGTGGTCCAATGGGCTCGGAATCAGCAAGCAGCGTGCGGGCTGGGCAGCAGCCTGCAATAGTTGTGGGCTCAGATCAACAAGCAACGTGTGGGCTGGGCAGCAGCCTGGAATAGTTGTGGGCTCAGATCAACAAGCAGCGTGTGGGCTGGGCAGCAGCCTGGAATAGTTGTGGGCTCAGATCAACAAGCAGCGTGCGGGCTGGGCAGCACCTGCGAGGCCTGCGTATCCCCCTCGAACTCAAGCACAAACACGGTGTCCGTGTTGGAGACCTCCAAATTCTCGGTGTCCACCAGGAGTGTGCCCGCCGACGCGATTGTCTTTGCCAGCGCCTTGGCCTGCTTGTCTGACAGCTCCGCCCTGCAGGCTCGCTCATGTCAGCAACTACTCGTAGCAAGCATCAAGCCTGCTTGTCTGACAGCTCCGGCCTGCAGGCTCGCTCATGTCAGCCACTACTCGTAGCAAGCATGAAGCCTGTCCACTGCGCCATCAGCATATGCTCAGTCAATATCAATAGTCTCTGAATGACATCGAACAGGGTTACGTCAAGCAAGCTCACCTGAGAGTCGACAGAAGCTCCGCCTCATTCACGTACTGTTCCTTCGCGGCATCCTCTAAGCTGAATCTGTTCACCTCTCCACCCCTCACCTCCACCTCGATCCTACCTATCGCCAACTCCCTCCCGCGGGTGTTACGCACTGCATATTACTTGCGGCCGCCTGCTTGCTTCGCCCTATCACCAACTCCCTCCCGCGGGTGTTACGCACTGCATATTACTTGCACCGTCACTCCTGGGTCTTCTTGTCATCGCAAGGTCATTTAAGCCGGACCTCGCCTGTTTGACGGGATCACTCTGGAACGCTCGTGAGGGAACTCGTGACTATCGTAATGGGATGCGCCCTCGGCACACCAAAGGGGCACCTGGTGAATGCAAGGTAATAAGGCCGCATTTACTGGAGTTCTCGTTGCTGTTATGACAGAGGTCTGACGTGACACCACCAAGCAGTCAAACTGAATGGTGGCCGTTCTGATGAGTGCCAGCGCCCTCCTCTCATTGCAGTGCACCCAAGGGGCGCAAACTCGGCTTTTTCCACGAGTTCTGTGACACCGGGGTCGCAATGTTTTGATCAAATATTCCACGTAGAAGATCGCAACCCCAATGTCACAGACCTTGCAAAAAAAGCCGAGTTTGCAACCCCTGAGTACACTCCCCATCAACCTCCCGAATCTTCCCGATTCGAGATGGGGAAGACAAACCCAGCTTTAGAACTGATGCATCTCCTCGCTCCATCATTTGGCCCGAGAATCTTGGCACCCACCTCGAAATCGGAGAGAAAAAACCAGTCAGAGAGCTCTCTAGCATGCTTTCACGCCACTCCTCGCGAACTTCCTTCAGATCCTTCGTCCGTTCCTCTTCCGCCTTAGCATATGTCTGTAGCAGCAGCATTCCCAATGCTTTAGCCACAATTTCCGCGCATGACTGCAGGGAGAGCCCCATCTTTCAGCTTTTATATTTAATTGCCACGTTTCATACTGGAGAAAAGTCTCGAATGTCATGTATTCGCGTTGAAGCCTCAGCAACAGTAGAGCTCTAACAAGGAAAGCATGCCACCAACATGCCTGTGAGGGACCCGTCGGAAAAGATCCTTTTGCAAAGAGATCCCTGGGGAACCATATCATCTCTGATATCCTCCTTTGATGGGAAAACTATGGGCTGGTAAACTGCGAGCAGTGATAAACAAAGAACAGACAATATTTGTCATCTAATGTGACATGTCCGTCTTCATGGTGTATCACAGGAATCGGGATCAAGGGAACTGGAGGGTGAGAACGGGGAAATGCCTTGAGAGCCTTGATGACACTGTCGCGCTTGTCCGGACTGAGACCGTCCACAAACTCCGACCATCCTCCCATCACCTGCTTCAAGCTCCATCCTACTCTCCACACTCTCATGCCCTTCGTGCCACTCCTTAAGTTGCAGTGCTGGAGTGCCCTGGACGGCTGAAATAGCCAAACATGGAGCATATCCACATTTGCACCCAGGTGCACAAACTGAGCTCTTTGACGAACCTTTAGGATCACGATGGACACTAAACAAGTTTCTGCTCAGTGCTCTCCAGGGCGCACCTTTCTGTTTCGTGCATCTTCACGCACTTGCTGTGCTGCTGCTGCACCCTGATGGGAAGAAAAGCACGAAGATGGCCAAAGGCTGGTCAGACAGTTGTGCATAAGAAGGCTTAGAAGTGGTGCATCAGGCATGGCTGGTCGCACTGGGAAAGGAAGACGCCGAGGCGAGGAAATAGGGCTCACCGAGGTTTTCTCAACAACGAGAGCGCGACGAGCAGTGTACGCATCATTCAGTCGTGTGACCTGTAAATAACAACTCCGAGCAGTATCGCAAGTCAAAACGCATGCGGCTGGCAACAGATCTCTGCCAACGGCAACTTATTGTAACCTGCAGCCTTTCACCCAGGCAGCTGACTACAAAATATTGTTGAACCCTTGATATCAAGGACCGTGACCATGCAGTGCACCCACGTCCGTTGAGATTATGCGCCCAGGCGGCGCACCCTTGGCACCTTGAAAACAAGTGCCG
This sequence comes from Cymbomonas tetramitiformis, assembly GCA_001247695.2. Taxonomy (NCBI): domain Eukaryota; kingdom Viridiplantae; phylum Chlorophyta; class Pyramimonadophyceae; order Pyramimonadales; family Pyramimonadaceae; genus Cymbomonas; species Cymbomonas tetramitiformis. Next base: position 549 of record LGRX02013609.1, on the reverse strand, counting down.
CTGCCTTCCAGCGCCACCCTTTACAACCTTTCCCGTAAATACAAAGGCCCGCTCTCAATCTATGTTCGTTTTGCGATATCCCATCGTTCTTTCCCTGCTGCGTAAAATGGTTTGCATAACAAGGTTCGGCTGTTCCTCTTAAGATTGTCATCTGATATGTGTGAAATGCATCCACCTTAAAAGTACTCGGCGTTCCCTCTAGCTGTAGATTGCAGTTTCTGCACGTACCTGCACGGTTTTCGTATCCAATTCGTCCTTCTTCTTCACGCCCAGAAGTTGCTGGAGAGGAGTCTCCTCGTCCTTTCTCTGAACGGTCCTCCGAGCCCCGGGTTTCGTTTGGTGCCCGATCTTCATATAGAATGCGCGGGGTGGAGTCAAAATGAACGGTATACCTAGAGAGCGTCCGTTGTAGCATTGGCAAAGAGAACCCGTTCGTGAATAAGCGAGTCCACAGGAAATTGAGTCCACAGGGAGCGCACCTTCTTCAGATATTTCAGGGAGGTGACAGCAATGCCACCTCCAACCGCGATCTTCAGAAGTGGAATCAGA